>SNQJ01S0158019.1:0-22061 GCA_010110895.2 Picea sitchensis
CCAAAAAACATCGTTTAGGGCCTCAAAATGGCCCCGGAAGTTAAAACTGCTAAAAATAGTAAATTACCAAAATTGCCAGAAACATGTTTTGGGCCAGTTGGAGAAGGTGGGTGGCCACCGATATCCACCTGGATCAGTTCTGATTCTAATAGTTTTCTTCTTGCAAATGTTATAGGATGGTCCAAATCCCCTACTCATGGTTGCACCATAATTGCTCCAAGTGTTATAGTTGATGCATCTACATGCACATGAAAAGTATTTTCCCAATCTGGGAATACTAAAATAGGTGTTGTGACCATCTTTTCTTTTAGAGTGTCCAAACCTTATTTACAGTCCTTATTCCACTGAAATTTAGTATCCTTCTTTAACAATTTTTTCATTGGCACAGTAATCTGCGCATACCCTTTTATATTTTTTTTGTAATAGTCTGTATGTCCCAATGTTTCTCTGAACTAGCATACTAATTTTGGTGGTAGTAAGTTGACAATGACTAAAATCTTGGTAGGATCAACTAGCAAGCCTTGTTTACATACTATATGGCCTAATAGTATTCCAAAAGGTGTCCCAAAGATGCACTTCTTGATAATAATTCAATGATATCTGACATTGCCTGCATCTTTACAACATTAGCCTTAACACTTCCACATGATCTTTCAATAGATTATATACAGTCCAAACATCCAGATACACTCCTAAGAATTCATGTATAAATTCTTTAAAGGCAACTATGACTACTCTTGAAAATATTGCTGGTGCATTCTCCAGCCCAAAAGGCATGACTGTGTACTGGTAGGATCCCCATTTTGTGGCAAACATAGTCGTATATTTGTCTTCTAGGGATATCTTGATCTAATGGTAGCCTAAGAATCCATCTGTAAATGAATATGCTTCCTAGCCTCTCAAATTCTCTGGGAATTCATCTGTAAAAGGTGTAGGGAAAGGGTCATGTAGGCATGCATCATTCAATTTCCTTTGATCTACACAAATACTTATCCCCCCTTGTTTCTTTTCTTGCACTACCATGGGGATTATCCATTCATATTACTCCATTGGTTTTATGATGCCAACTTCCAACATTCTGTCAATTTATACTTTCACTTTCTGCTTATATATTGGATTTAGTCTATACAGTCTCTATTTGACATATCTAACATCATGTTTGAAAGGTATATTCATATCTCCTAGCTCTCTTACTATGCATTTCATCTTGATAAAGGTTGTTGGGAATAGGTCATTATACTCATGCAGTAACTATGTTATCCTTTCTACTATTTTTTCATCCTAGTTGTCTCCATTGCTAGGCATTTTAGGATTGTCAGTTGTGCCAATGTTGATTTTATTCACTTTGATAGGTGTAGAAAATACTTCTGATTCCAAAGATGGACCTTCCACCTCTCTTTCTCCTTCAATTTATGTAATATGAATGTTTCATAGGTTATCTTCATCTGGTGCTTCTTCCTGCACATGATAACATGACAATAGTTCTTTCAATAAATATCAGCTCTAGTTCATCAATAAATATCAACCCTCTTATTTGTTTAACTGATGAATCCATGTTGGGTTTCTCATGTTCAAATGAGAAGGTTACTATATGTTGTAATGTTGTCCATTATGCAGTTCCTCTGCACAGTTCCTGGTCTATATACCTATTTTCTAGAATTCCTTCTAATGTGTGGATGAAGTTAAGAGACCATTCCTCTGGTGGTGTCATCCTCCATAGTGTTCTCCATTTCTCCAAATTTTCTATTGGTGTCCCCTGTCCATCATATCTTTGCATCTTATTTCCCCCCTGCTCTGCATCAAATCTAATGTGCAGTAGTCGCTTACATAGGTACCAGTCCTTAATTGTTTCTTTGTGCGCACTCCACCATCTTGTCGGTGTAGCCTTGAGTGTAATGTACAAGGCTAAGAGCCTTTGGTTTTCCAATACTTCGTTTTTGTATTTTGTTAGGAATTCATCTAAATCATTTATGCAATGAAAACTGGGAGGTTCTCTTATCTCGATACCCACCCATCTCACTACGCGGTCTATTCTTGCACACCTTCTTGTGGATACTTAATGTAATATCTACTGCCAATTTTCCAACCCTATATCTGAGTCAGAAGCACATGATGTGATGTTTCTCCAACTGATTTCCCCATCTGCAGTTGGGTTAACATAATCTTCTTCATGCGTGGTAGTTCCGTACAATCAGTTTATCTATTCTAAATCCAGATAAGTTGGTTCTACAAACATTTCTCCTTCTAAAGGGTCTAATGGAACAATGACTATATTCTCTTGATTCAAATGTCATGTTCCTTTTCTTCAAGTTTATTATGGCATGGTTATCAAATGCTTAATCCAAGCCAAACAATGTTGGATAGGGTGTTTTTCCATCCACTATTTCTCTCACTTCAAAGTCTTCCTTAGTGCACACTCCATCTAGATCTATCGTCACACCTTTTAGCCTTCCAATTGGCAGAACTCAGTGTTGGTTTTCTAGTTTCATTTGGACAGGTGATTAGCCTAATGTGGGCTCTCCCATACATTTTCATGTATTCTTAGGTAAAATGTTGACCTCAAATCCTAAGTCCGATATAATGTCTCCCATATTGAAATCCCTAATGTTAGCATTCAATCTGAATTCCCTACTTGTCCTCCTTCTTGAATGGAGTGATTGACTATCTTATGCTCTAACTTCCCCTCTACCTTTGTGTTACATATTTCTAAGATATGTTGCAAAAATTTAACATATGATGGATTATTCAGTAGCTTAACACAGGATTGTAGAAAAATATTTATGGTACTTACTTGCTCTATAGATTGTATTTCACTGGTGTGGTCCATTAAGGAGGGAATTTCGTACATTGGTATGTTCTGAGTGTGTTGCGTGGTTGATGTAGATGCAACATCTTTCTTGAGGAACTATTTTCTTTCCTCCTTGAATATTAAATTTTCTTTCCCCATCTCAAACTATTTATGTGGTTTAGTATTCTTCTTCACCCATTGGTTTTGTGTTGGCTCCGGTATCACTACGTCCATTCTTGTCTTAGCACCTCCTCGTGTGGCTATGTTGATATTTCTTCCATCATCCCTCACCTCTACAGAGATCCATTGTACATTCTGATTGTTATGATTTCTATTTTCTTGAATCTTCCCCAATAATGTTGGGCAGTCCTCTGTATCATGGTCTAATGTGCGACAATACATGCATGTCGCAGGTGGGAGTGGAAATTCCCTTGCATAATGTCCTGGATGTTGGTATTTATGGCACACTAGTGGACCTCTGCCTCTTCCAAATACTCCTCTAGCTCATCCTCCACCTTTGTATCCACCTCGATCTCCTTACGGTGCATTGTACTAAGGTACCTGATTATACTGCGCGGGGTTATATTATGGTTGTGCGTTGTTATACTAAGTCTGCACAGTGTTGTATTGTTGTTGTGCATTATTATATGTAGGTGGTACCTGGTTGAAATGGGGTGCAGTTTTCCCTGTCATCATTTCTTCCTGCACCTTATACGTATCTGAAGTTCTTTCCCTCATCAGGTCCATTGTCCTACAATCTTTGTCAGCATGACCCACTAATTTTCAAAAAATGTCGTATGAATTCATGGGTACTGTTTGGTACTTCTACATCATTGGACAATGATATGGATCATGCCTGTGTGTTCTACATATCTCGCACCATGATCCTCCTTTTGGAAAATGGTTTAGTATCCATGTTTCTATGTACTGCGTGAAAGTTGGGCATGCATTCTTGTGGTGTCCTTATGTCCCGCATGTGGTACACCAAAAAACTTCTCTTTTCTCTTTTCCCTTATTATGGTTCAGTTGAAATGTTAGGTTATTCATATCCTCCTTTATCTCTTCTATTGTTGGATTTGTCTTCTGATATCAGTTCTCTTCCAGTTGTAAGGCTTCCTGCAGAGCCTCTGCCCGAGTTTGAAAATTTTGTTGCCTCAAAGGGTATTTCATATGTGGTAGCAGTGAATTCACAAAGAGATGTCTATGTTGCATGTCATTCATGATATATTTCAACTTACCCTTTAATTCTTTGAACCTCTGGTTTTTTTCTGATTTCAATCATCTCATTCATGTATTGATCTTTTGAACTAGGCTTCTAAAATTCATTTATTAGCAGCTTCTTCACATCTACAATAGTCTGTGTTGTTCCTGATGGATTGTTTACAACTAGACTCATGTACTAATTTAGTGCATGGTCTCTTAGCATGATAGCTAACCGCGCAATTTTTGTATCCTCATCTATAATTTGTTTTGATTCCCATATATTCTCACAGATGAATAAATGCTTTTCAGAATACTCTAATGCTTCTCCCCTAAATTCTGGTAACCAGATGGTGGGATCATGTCCTTCCATCTTGAACTGTGATGAAATACTAACTCTGCGCGATGTATATACTTGACTACTACTTCCTGAACTGGCTCCTCGAGTTGTTTCTCCTTGATTGGATGTACATCATGTTGTCTTTCTTCCACTAAAATTTGGTTGTCTCAATGGTGGTGTTATTTCTGGTGTATTAGTCGCACATGGGGTTATAGGTTCCACACTGACACTGACATGGATAGGAGTTATACCTTCTATTCCTTCCCTTGGACCTCTTTTATTCCTTTCATATGTTGCATGCAGGATTTCCTCAATCTGTTCCACATCCTGGAGATCCTCTACCTCTTCTTAATCACTTGTCAACCCCTCTCTATCTGCTATGGCTCTCTTCTTGTTATTCATTTTATATTGGTAGGGAACTCCATTGCACGGCTTTCTAGTTATTGCCATTATATGATTTATCTAATATTCCTCCATCATGATTGGGTCCATGGCCTCCTCCTTCTTTCCCTTATCCATCTTTCCCTCCATTCTTCCAACTCTTGTCAATACTTCCTCCCTTCCCCCATGCACACAAGGAAGTTTAGTTGTTTGATGCCATAGTCATTACACCTTTGTTATACAATAAGATATTGATTGAAGTATACAAATATCTAATATACCTACCTCTAGGTCCCATCAGAAAATATTTCTCTGCTTTGTTGTAAGACTTCGCGGTATCTACTACAAATTATGTGATAAATCCTGCAACAATACTTTCTAGCCAAAAATATATTGTGCGGGTGAATTTGTTGTTAACTTGTTGTAACTGCACAATCTCCACAGGAGTCCACTCAATCTTTATAATTCAATTTGTAGGGTGGTTGTCTTTCAACCTCAATAGCCACTGTTGCAACACATGCGGGAAATCACAGAAAAATACCTCATGCAGGTCGCTAAACACATACTTGTCCAAATATTTGTGTGGTGTTATGTTAGGGTTTTTGTTATCCTTCTACACAAACTCAAGATCCTTTTTTTCCAACCAGCTTTCGATTTCCTCCTTCATTGGATTCCACAATCTGATCATTCCTTTCTATACTTTCATTTTCTGCACGATTCTTTCACAGATCCCTCTCACTCAATCCCATGCAATTTCAACCAACAACGGAACCATTTTTTGGTTATTACTTATTCTCTTTCTACTCTTGGGCTGACCGAGGTTCAGATATGAACAGGTTTCCAACAAAACCCTCTAAAACTATCGACCCTCCTAGTAAACCAGAAGGAAACACAACACACATAATGTATTGCACAGTCTCACCCAAGATAGTTCTATGGGTGACTGCAATGCTCAGATGCTTGTAGTCTAGAAAGGAGTGGGGATCAAGGATTTCAATTCATCTCCTTATGCCTTGATCTAGCTGTTATTTTTATTATTCTTAATTGTCATTCATCTGTTAATTTTATGCATACATTCTAACTGATCTACCAGATAACATATATAACATAACTATCCATTTATCCATTCATAATTTAACTACTCACAGAAGGTAAATATGTAATCAACACAACACACAACACAGGTTTTACGGTGGTTCACCCCCTCCTGGGATACGTCCACAAAGATCTGGCTTCTTAGGCTCTTTTATTTATATTTATGCAAGATATGGCGTCACACACACTACAATTCTGTCCATACAATCACAAAACATGTTCCAAAACCTTTGTGAGGCAAACTAGATCATACTCGGCTCCTTAGCCTGCGATATAACCCTCAATATCTATCTATTTGACCCTCCCACGGCTTAAGAGCTTACGAAATTGGTATCAGATATTATAGTAGTTTCTTTAACTGAATAGAACAAAAATCAGCTCCTAACCTAGACCTCCTAGGTCCTAATGTATAGTAAATTTCCTCTTATCATTCATTACAATCTCTTACAAAAACCCTAACCCTAATGCGATTAAGTTTTCCTGCATGCGTGCCTTGCATGCTTTTTTCCTTTGCATGCAACTTTTCCTTCACACGTGTTTCTTTTCCTGCCAGTTGCTCTTCTCCAAAACTGGTCTTATCTTCCAAAAATAGACCTTTTCTCCACTTTAGGCATGCGCCCAACACTACCTATGCTTAATATAGCCAATGAGATTGAGGGTTTGTGGAGCATATAATCCAGGAGGGCATGCACGGAAATGAGTGGGTCAACTTCATGTGGGTTAGTGGGCTCCTGGGTAGCATTGGGAAGGGAGGGATCTTCAACAAGGGGAACTGTCACATCTTCTTCCAGAACATCTTCAGAAATGGCCATAAAATGTTTTTGTTCCTTAAACTTGTTCCTGGGAAATGATTTTTCATCACAATTATAACAAATACCCTTCAATTAGCGTTCAACCATTTTATCCCTAGTTAATTTCTGGACCTTGAGGGGAGTGGCATGGGGGTTAGGATTAGTGGGTCGAGGGCGAGGAACAAAAGAGGGCTTTTTGTTCTAGGAAAAAACAACTTGTTGGGCCTCTTTAGCACGTTTATTATCTTCAAACCAAGTATGAGGGCAGGCCATGAGAACCTGGGATCAGATTTCATTCTTTAGGCCACTGATAAATCTTTCACGAAAGAACGCATCTGACATGCCCTCGGTTCGAAAGGCCAAATGCTCAAAAGTTGTTATAAAGTCTTCCACTGTGCCTAATTTTTTCAACTTGGTCAAACAATTGAGATAATGGGTATCAACATCAAAGAAATCATAGAGCTCTGCAACAAAATGGTACATGAAATATACCCATGACATGAATTGTTACGCCATTTCCACCATTTCCATCATTTAGGATCTAGATAGAGGATATCATAGTGAAGTTTGGCCAACTCATCAGTAATACCATGTAGAGAAAAATAATGCTTCATTTGAGTGACCCAACCCATTGGATCGGAACCATCAAATTTATTGACCTCAACGCAGGGAAGACGGGGGTCATGATGAAAGGAGTTGGATTGAAAAGGAAGAGAATGAGAGGAATTAACATCATATGGTTGGGCCAAGGAGGAAGGACCTGGAGTGCAGTTCAACAAATGGTCGACAACATGCTGGAGGGTGTTAAATTGGTTCATGAATTTGGACTCCATGGTGTCAAATTTGTGTTGGAATTGGGTCTCGAATTATGCAAGGCTGGAATTAGTAGAGCCAATCTCCGATGTCACGTAGTGGATGGATTCATGGGCTTGATTGATGGAAGCTTGCAGGGCTTATTTGTGAGTGTTGGACATTTGGAGAGGGGGATTGCGGGTAAGGGAAAAGGGGTGGGTGGGACCACTGAAAAGGACTTATAATTGATATTTACCATGATGATTAGGGAGAGAAGGGAAATATAATGGAATAGACAGAAAAATAGGGAAGATAGGAAGGGGTCAAGTCCAATGGAAAAAAAGGATTAAAAATGAAAGGTATGGTTTCGATCAGGGAGAAAAGGGGAATCCAATGGGATAGGTCCCAAATAAGTGTTCCCTGAATAATATTGCAGTGACAAAATGCCCAAATGCTTAACAGGAAGAAATGTGTAGTAATTTCGCAACCAGAATGCAGAAGGTATAGTTGTGTGGCAATAGATCTTGTCTTTTCTATTTTTTGTTTCCGTCCCAAGGGATAGGGTATTCAAGGTTTCTACAGAAAAGGGTTTTCCCTATGCTATAGCTCTCTGATATACGTGTGAGTTCCAACACTAGTACTCGACCCAATATCTCAGGGCACCAACAAAGAAGGCTAGACTGTTCCCTTATCCGTACTACTCAACTACCCAAGTACTAGAGAGTATCTTCTCGAGTGTTTTTCTTAGTGGAACTATAGCAGTCAGGAAAAAAATTGGTTTATCTATAGAGGGCTTCAAGATATCTAGGTCGATCTATATACATGTGTTGTCTAATGTGCTACCACTCGAAGGGGTGCCAACAAAGGTTACGAGGGTGGCTAACAGATGTGTGCTTGAGTACCACTTGTATTTATTGCATGTATTACTCCCCAATCATGGATTTATGTGCATAATGACATATCTATGTAGCTTTAAGATGTTAGAATACATCTCTACACTGAAAAAAATTAACCCACAATTTTCCATTGAGGAAAGTGCTCTGATACCACTTGTAAGGTACTAGGTCTATTATATTAGAATAAAAGAGAAATAATGCAACAAATAACACCAATATAGCAACAAAATACAGAAATGTTACAAAGATAACAATGGAACAACAAATTATATGGAACCACAACACCAGAATTATACCTTTATGGATAGGAAACAAGGATCACTTGTTTCTTCTATCCAAAAGAACAATTTAGAGGAAGATCCTTCTAGAAGCGGAAGGTTCTATTATGTCTTCTTACATTTGACTTATTCTTCCTTATTGCTAGGCCTTATTAATATTTGACCTTTTTTACATGGAAATATATTATTCTACCCACTTGAGGGGTTAGGTAAGTTAGGTCCCTACCAAATACAAACCACTATTATATCTAGCAGAGACTCAAACTTTGCATCAAGATTTTGGAAAGAATTGTTCAAAGGCTTGGGTACACAGTTAAATTTTAGCACTGCCTATCATCCACAGATAGATGGATAGATAGAAACGATAAATAAAATACTCAAACACATGCTTCACATGTATGTCACGAATAAGCCAAATAAAGGGGAGGATTTTGTGCATTTAGTAGAGTTTGCCTATAATAATGGTTACCAAGCATATTTAAAAATGAGTCCTTTTGAGGCACTATATGGCAGAAGGTATAATACATGTGTAAGTTGGGATAAATCAGTAAACAAAATCACACTTGGAATAGAAATGTTGAAGTAAGTGGAACAATAAGTCAGCAAGATCAAACAAAAATTGAAGACAACCCCAAGACAGACAGAACATTTACGTAGACAGAAACATAACACATAAATAATTAAAATTTGGAGAGCATGTGTATCTTAAAGTGAAACTGCAAAAGAGTTCCCTAAATCTTGGAGCTTGTGCCAAACATGCACCCCAGATATGGTGGAACATTTGAAAAATTGGAAAGGATAGGACCAATAGCTTATAAACTTGCTTTGCTTGAAAATATTAAAATACATAATGTTTTTCATGTATCTCTACTTAAAAAAATATGTACATTATTTCAAACATGTTATTGATTGGGATGTTATCTAGGTGGAACCAAAGGGAGAGTTCTATCCAAAATCCTTGTGCATATTAGACAGGAAACTCACAATGCTCCAAAACCAAGCCATCACTTGGGTAAAAGTGCAATGGATGCACTTTGATCCAAATGAGTCCACTTGGTAGATGGATGATTTTGTGAGAGAGGCATATCCATCCTTGTTTTCATCATAGACATTGTTGCAATAAATAAACACCAAGGATGGTTTTATTCCAAGAGGGAGGGGATGTAATATCCCCCCAAAAAATTACTCCTTGAAATATTTGTTTTTAAATTGTTAAATACTGTGCATGGATATTTTTTATGAACCAACACCTTGAGAATGATAAAAAATCAATGAATAATAATCCACTTTGAGGGGGAAACCTCATTTTACAATATATTCAATGTACAATATGAAATGAGATGATACTAAGACTAGGTCTCGTTGGTATATATATAGGAGACAAAGGGTAAAATTATAATGAAAGGATAAAATGAAGGGTTCTAGCCTACATACAAATACAACTATAGAAATGTAATAATTCAATATCTAGGGCTTAATAAGGGGTTTTGTATTTAACATGGGGCTTTGTCTAGGGCTTAACATTCCCCTCCCATTCAAACAAGTGTTGTCCTCAACACTTGACTAACTGCATGTATTTCTAGATGAATATCACATCTTCCCATGTCACCTCTTCCATTGGTAGGTTCTTCCATTTGATGAGGTACTCGGTACTTTCTAGATTTCATATCCACTTAATCCTTGTCTCAAGGATTGTTTCTAGTTCTAGTAGTGTTTTCCCTTATTCATTAATCTTTTGTAAAATAGTTTGGAATGGTATCTTGTCACATATCTCCAACAAAAGCTCCAACAAAAGTCCCAAAATCTGCATAACTATAGGAAATACTACCACTGTCACCTTAGTAAGAAATCCCCTTGTTTTAGTGATGGAAGAGGTCCACTACAAGGGAGGATTCCTTGGTGACCGCAAGGGATCAAAGTAGAAAGTATTGTAGCCAAGTCTACCACATCCTCTCTTGATTACCTAAGTCAAAGTATACATCTGTGAAATTGAGGAAGAAAATGATGTTTCGGGTACCTACCTAGAACAAGAACAATTTATAGCATGTATATGATATTTTGAAGTACCAATATGAAAATAATACCTCAAGAGATAATAGACAACAAGAATTTATTAATGTTGGTACAAAATTGCAATGATATAACAATCTACAACAATAATTAAAGATTTGTAACAAGAGCAAGAAAGTTAGATCAAAATTGCATGAAAAGGCAGTGAAAACTTAGCATATATCCAGTAGGTCAATTCCCAATTATTTTCCACGAATTTGTTTAGTATGTTAAGCTAGGGTTAGACTAGTGTATGCAACAAAATGAAGTAAATTAGTTGGTTGTAGAAGATATTTGCAATAGAAGCAATAAAATTAGTGAGTTAGAATAATTTAGAGTTGGAGAAATTAGTAGAAAGCCTTAGAGAATAAGAGTTGAGTGTCGTTAGATCAAGTTCCCTCACAAGAGAGAAAGTAAGCTAGTGCCTTTTGGGATATGAAGTCTTTTGAAACATAAATAACTATGCAATTAGAGAATTATAATAGCAAAGGCTAAGATAAAAGGCTTGAAATCTAAGGTGCTATCACATTAGGGCCTTATATTTCAAGAAGAGGTTGCTAGTGTGCAAGCACTTTTGGACCCTAGAAACTCTTACTTCCCTTCTTATATTCTTCAATAATTTCACAATAAGTGTCTAGAACCAAACTCCTAAAGTGATAACACTTTATGGATTTATAAGTTTAACCTAGGTAGGATTCTCGTCACAAATTAATGGATGCAATTATCCTTGTGAGAGGAGGAAGCACCTTATGCTCCTCTCTTAGGGTTTTAACCAAGCAATAAATCTTCAATATGAACAAGTAAATTCACAATAAAGCATTAATGACATGAAATTGCAAAAAAATACTTACTTCACCAAGACAATGACAAGAGAAAACCTTAATTGCAGAAAATTCCTCCAAAAATCAGTGAAGAGATATCCAAAGTTGTCCTCCAAAGGAAAGTGCATGAGTAAAAGAGACCAATAACCCCCAAAAGGGTGAAAATTTCATACCTCACTCTCACATGTGTGAGAGAAGTTGTGGTGATAAAATGAGTCTTTGGTTAGCCATATTTATATGTGAAATCCTAACCATGAAAAGACTCAATTAAAAAGTCATGTCTTTTCACAAGGGGGCCTACTTCTTAATTTTCCCCTTTTAATTTACAAAATTTAAATTTTACATAAGATAAAACCCTAGAAGGGTGACATCATGCACTAAGGGGGTGGCATTGAGCTCTAGGAAGGTGACGTTGAGGCTGCAAGATGGAACGTTTGGCCTCCTAAGGACATACATCACGCCATCTAGTGCCAAATTTCCATTCCAAGTGTCCTCCTCCACTAAACCATCTCTAGAACCATCTCCATCAAGCCTTAGCCCTCCAAGGGTGATGTCATGGGCCAGGCAAGTGACATCTAGGCCTCCAAAAGCCAACTTCCAAGTGAAAAATGGTGGGAGATCATCATCTAGTCATGGCAAGGTCCCTCCAAAGGAAATTCCCTCCATCCTCAGGGTTCAATTTCCATCATCTCATGTTCCCCAGACGTGGGGTCTAGCATCCATCATTAGGCTCCAAATCCATCATGGAGGTCTAAATGAATTCATATCCCCACGAATACATGTTCACCAGAAAAGGTCCTGCAAATGCAAACATATGTTCCCTCCAAGGGTCCAAAATCCACAAGAATCATGCCAAGTAAGCCATATATAATACAAGAACCACCCAAACATGTGCATCAACCCCCCCCTTTCAAATTAAAAAAATGCTCAAATACCTTATAAGTTTTTCCTAGTTTAGTTATGGGAGGGGTGTCATGGTGCCCAATTGGGTAAGTCAATCCCCAAGTTAAAGGATGTTTCCCAAGAGGAACCTATCTAAGTCATGTAGCGAGTTTGAGGTGGATTGGGGAAAGACTTCTAGGTGTGGGGACCTTGACATACAAGGGTTCGTATTATCTAATTTATGGGTTCCTTTGTAGAGAGTGTGCATGCTCTTGATTTACCCAATATTTGTGCACCACCTTTTTCCAAATTCATTTTTTCCACCTTTCCAATCCCCGCTTTCATTTATAATTTGAAAATTTGAGGGTCCCCCTTTAAGGGTTTCCAAGATTTAGCATTAATTTTGGGACCAAGGTGAGCATTGAATGAGTAGAGCTCAAGTTGGAACAGATTTTGGCGGTCCTTATTTTCTATGTTCACTTTCTTTTTAGCATCATTTTATTATTCTTTTATAGCAACTGAAATATTCATCTGGGCCGTCAGCCCCTTCTTCCCATGAAATGAAGTACATTCCCTTCTTGGGTCAATGAACCTGGTAACCCAAAAGATAAGGAAATGAATGGGTATAATGTTGTAAAGTGGTAAGTATGGATGGGAATGGTATGATGACCCTTCAAAGAACCACCCAATGGAAAACCCTTTCCCGAGGGTGATCAAGGTGAAACTAGAAAAAAAGGTATAAATTCCAAGAAAACGTTCGAAAAAAAATAAAGGATTCATTGCAACATGTTAAAATACTTCAAGTATTAAAGTGAAACATACCATGATACCAGACTTGTTACCTCATGGAGCAAGACCTGTTTTCTTCTTGGAGCAAGCCGATGTGGTGGACACTAATCTGTTGTTGATGATGAATGATGAGGCATGGGCCCTTTGGGCTTTGATGGTCAATATGACTCTTGACACTCCATGTCTTCCACCTTTGGGCCTTGAGACATGATCTCCTTAGTTACCCATAGTCTTGGGGAGTAACAAGAAACATGGAAGACTGAATGTACATGTTAATATGTAGGCAACTCCAATTTGTAAGCCATACTTCCAATCATTTGAAAACCTTATAGGGGCCATACTATTTGGGTGTTAATTTATTGTCCTTGTTTTGTTTCTTGAGGTACATCTATTTATATGGTTGTAGCCTCAAAAATACCCAATCCTCCACTTCAAATCCCCTTTCACTATGATGTTGATTTTCTTAATGTTTCATCATATTTTTTTCCATAACCAAGTTATCCTTCAATAGTTTGAGAACCTCTCATTGGTGCCTTATTTGGTCCTCCACTGCCTGAACCTTTGTAGTCCCTTTCAAAGGGTGTTGTGATTGGCGGAGGATGATATACATAAAATTCCATAAATGGGGAATTTTTTGATGAAGTATGGAAAGATGTGTTGTACCACCATTCTGCAAAGGGAAACCACTTGACCCATTGTGTCTATTTATCGAAAGCAAAGAAACAAAGATATTCATTTAGACATTTATTCACAATATCATTTTTCCCATCATATTGAGGATTGTAATATGAGTTTTGAGACAACTGAGTACCCAAACAATAAAACAATTCAATCCAAAAATTTCCAGTGAAAATTGGATCTCTGTCACATACAATAATCTTTGGGACTCCATGTATATTTGGAACTATTTCCATGAATGTTGCGGCTACTATACTTGTTTTAAAAGGATGAGAAATAGGGAAAAAAATGGGCATACTTTGTCAATCGATCCACTACTACCATGAGGACAGTTTTGCCTCTAGACTTGGATAAAAATGTAACAACATCCATTGAAACTTCTTCCAAACATTAAATTGGTATATATAATTGGTGTAGGAGACCTAGCATCTTGATTGTTTTTCTCTTATTCTATTGGAAGACCACACATTCAAACACAATATTTTCAACATCAATTTTAATACCTTCCCAGAAAAAATAATTCTTGAACCTATGGTAAGTTTTCAAGAACCCTGAATGTCCCCCTATAGAAGAAGTGTTCAATTCTAAAGGACCTTCTATTTGAGTTGGGAATTCTACCTAAATATGTGTGATCATGATACCATAGAAAATCATTTTTCCATACAAATTTATCTAATGCATTGGGGTCCTCTTGTAGTTGTTGGATGATCTTGCATACCTCTTGATCATGTTTCCATTCTATCTTTTCTTTTTCCACCCAACTAGATTGCGAAATAGAAATAACAAATAGTAAAGCCTTTGTTTCTTCTTTCCTTGAAAGTTGATTTTACACAATATTATGTTTCCCTTTCTTGTAGATAATTTCAAAGTCATAGCCTAGAATCTTTGTAACCCATTTTTGTTTCTCTTCTGAAGATAATCATTGCTCCAAAAATTACTTCAAACTATCATGATATGTTTTTACTTTGAAGTGTCTTCCTATTAGGTAAGGGTGTTATTTCTTAATTGCATGTAATATGGCCAACATTTATTTTTCATCAATGGGTTTGAGTAAGTTTTTTCCTTTAATATGGTTGTCTTCAAAGGAAAGGGGCCTTCCTTCTTACATTAAAATTGCACCAATGTCATGGCCTATGGCATCACACTCCACAATAAATGTTTTTGTGAAGTTGGGTGTGGCTAGGATAGGATTTGTACACATAGTATCCTTAAGTTTTTCAAAAGATTTGGTTGCTTCTTGAGTCCAATAAAATGCTTCCTTCTTTAATAATTTTGTTAGAGGTGCCTTGACAAACTTGTGGTAATATATTGTCAATCCTAATAATCCTATGATTTTATTCAAGGTTTTGGGAATTGGTCATTCCCTCATAGCTTTAATTTTGTTAGGGTCCACTTTTACACCTTCTTGAGATACAATATGACCCAAATATTCCACTTCTTGAATCCCAAAGGAACACTTGGAAGGATTTGCGTAAATTTTTTGCTCTTCCAAAAGTGGTAATACTCTATCAACATGGTGTACATGCTCTTCCCAAGCTATGTTATAGATTAGTATGCCATCAAAAAATACTAACACACATTTTTTAAGGAAGGGTTTGAAAATAGAATTCATCAATATTTGAAATGTTAAAGGTGCATTAGTAAGTCCAAATGGCATAACCAAAAACTCATATTGACCTCCATGTGTTCTAAACATTGTTTTGGGAATGTCTCCCTACCTCATTCTGATTTGATGATATCCTGAACGAAGATCCAACTTAGTAAAGAAAATCGCTCCATGCAATTCATCTAATAATTCATCAATGATAGGAATAGGAAACTTAACTTTGATGGTCATTTTGTTGAGATATCTATAATATGGACACATACGCCATGAACCATCCTTCTTTGTAACCATCACTATTAGTGAAGAGAAATAACTTTGGCTAGGTTAAATGATGCCTTCCTCTAACATTGCTTGGATCATACTCTCAATCTCACTCTTATGTGCATATGGATACATATAAGTCCTAATTTTAGGTGGTACACTTTCTAGTTGCAAATGAATAGTATGGTCATGATCTCGAGCATATGGAAGACCCTTAGGCATCTCTCCAAATACCCTGGAATGGTTGTTGATAAATATTGGAGATCCAATGGAGCAGAGGATATAGATGTTTGAACATCTAGTGAGCAAAAATGTGCAATTACATGATGGTGTCCTTTTTTGAGTAATTTTGTCATTTTATTAGAGCTTATCACCTCATAGGGTTTCCCTTGGATATCTCTAATCTCAATTTCCTTACCTTACGAGGAAAATATCATGAAAATAACTTGAAAATTAAGGGCTACTTTTCCCAATGATTGTAACCATTGGACCCCTAATACAATATCAACACCACCCATTTGGATGGTAATCATGGGACTATCCAATAAATACTTCCCCATATTTATATTAATACTATGTCACTTCCTAGACTAATTTATGGTACCTCTATCTGTAATCATTACTTGAAACTTTGGTGTTGGAAATACAAAGAAATTGAGATCTTTTGCTAATTTGTAATTGATGAAGTTATGGGTACTACCAGAATCAATCAACATTGTTACCTTTTTATTTTTATGTATTCTTGTATATTGAGGGTTTTTGGAGTACTTATATCGAGCAATGCATGACAAGATATCGTTGGAGTATTCTCTTCTAGATATATATCTTGTGATGGTTCCAATTATTGATCTTCTTCCTCTTCATAGTCTATGTATAATAATTTATTCTCACCACATTCATTCCCCTGATTGTACTTGATGTTACAATTGAAACATAGTCCCTTTTATCTTCTTTCATCTATTTACTGAGTCAACCTTATTGGTTGAGTGAGGTTAGGAGAGGGAACATGGTGTTCTCTATTGTTGTTAGTGTCCACCCTTATAGTAGCCATATTTTTGTTTTCCACTTTCCTTTCCATATTGAAAGATTGCTCTAGGGATTTAGGTTCAAAGAGACGCACCTCATGTTGAATTTTATCCTTTAAAGTGACCATAAATAGCTATAACAAATTATCTTCAGGAATGTTCTTTACCCTACGACTAAGCTTTTGGAATTGTTGAATGTGCTATGTAATTGGACCTTTTGTTGAAGATTTATCAATTGACTAAGGAATGTATTTCTCTTAATATTGCCATAATTTGATATCAATTAATCCTTTATCAATAAAAATGGACCAAGAGGTAATAGAATTCTTTTTTCTTTCACAAATCCATTGATACCAAACAAACTAATAATTTTCTAAATACAAGGATGCAATAGGTACCTTATGTAAGATTAACACTTTCTTTAGATAAAATAATTGATCCATATAGAATATCCATGTTATAGAATATTTACCATCAAAGTTCCTCGTATCAATATTTGGAATGAAGTAGTTCCTTGGTTCCACATTTAAACCTTGATGATGTGGATCTTGAAGTGATGAATAATCATAATTCTTGGGATTAATATTTATTTCCTCTACATTTCATTATTTCCTTACATTTTTATATATCCTTCAAGGAGTATATCATCTAGATCATGTAATATCATGATGGAAGACATGGAATTTTTCAATTCTAAAATCTTATTTCCCATATTCTCCCTATTTTCATCCATCTTCTTTTCCACCTCATCCATCTTCTTTTGCACCTTTCCAATATACTAGGGAAAAATCATTCTCTTTCTTCTTGAATCACAATTGAACTCTATGGAGGTTTAGTGGGTGAAATAACTTTTGGAGGAACCTTTGGAGCCATGTGAGAAAATAATAATTCTCCTCTTTTTCCTCTTTCAAACCTTTAATTTGGAGTATGTCTGTAGGGTTGACCTTTGTCATGATATATCTCTAAACATTGAACCCTTTTGAGTCTAGAATTTTGGTACGTAGTACTTCGATATGACTTCTTAAACTCCTAGAAATTTCATAGTCTAAACCTTGACTGATAACAATTTATATAACAAATACCAAAATGACATGTTTAAGATTAATTTCAAGATTAGTAACTATCCCCAACTTCCACAAGATATATCTCACAAATTGTAATGATTCAAATTCTCAAAATTTTTACACAGGTAATTTTCTATGTCTCCTCAAGATTAGAAAAAATTTAGAGTCTGAAACTTCACCAAAATGTTTTTATAGTGAAAATAAAAATATGGCTCATTTGAGACTAATTTCAGGACAAGTCACAAACCCTAACTTCCATATGGGATATCTCTAAAATTTTGATTAACCTTATCCTGATTTTTTTATCAAAAGAACTTGGATATGCCTCCTTAGTAACATCAAAATTTGATTTTCTTAAGCATCCTAGAAAAAATGTTATAGAGAAAATTTCAAGATGACTCATTTGAAGAAGAAAAACCCTAGGATCGATGCTCTAATACAAAATGTTATGAACCAATGCCTTGAGAATGATAAAAAGTCAATGAAAAATAGTAAACTTCAAGGGGAAAACCTTATTTTACAATATAGTCAATGTATAATACAAGATGAGATGATCCTAAGACTAGGTCTCCTTGGTATTGTTAATGTTTGTAGCTCAGATAAGAACTTCCGCACAGATTATGTGGCAAACATGCGTGAAGTCATCCAAGTCAAATCTATTTTGTAATTCACTTTATTTATAAAGTGAAAGTCTTTTAATTATATGTCGAGTCTAATAAAGTGCATTTTTAATGCATTATTGATTTAGAATAATCTCAATCATTGATCTCATTGAGAGATTAGTGTTGGAAAATCGGTTTGGACAGTTGGTTTTTAGTGATGTCAACTCTTGGAGATTGATGTCAACCCTTGAATAAGTCTGGAAGCCCTAGATATGTGGTTGAGATTGATGGTGAGTCAATTTTCATTGATGGAGTGGTTGATGTCAACATATGTGATGAGTGCATTTGATGAAGTCTACATGAAGCCCTAGAAGTATGGTTATGGTATGCAATGTTGGTTGAGGAATATGGACATGAAGGACAATGTACATGCAAGAAAGACACACATAGATAGATAGTCCTCGTCATGTCATTTTCATTGATAGGTGGTACACCACGTGGTTCCTCACGGTTGAGGAGTTATGAGGTCATGAATTTGGAAGCCCCGAATATGGGTTAAGAAGACCCTATAAAAGCCCAAAATATGGGTTAAGAAGCCCATAATTGGTTGCAAGTCATTAATGAAAGGGTAAAGTTGTCGTAACAAGAAAGTTCAAGAAGCCCTAAAGTTAAGGAAAGAGGTTACTTAGAAAAAATATATATACACCTCAAGAAGTCACTCATAAGTACATTCACAGACACATTCTATTGAATATCTTCTATGTGAGTAAGTAATTATTATCTAAGGTAACCAAGGAGATATGAAGTGAATTGCAAAGGGAGGATGAAGTGAAGAAGGGAGAAATTCCAAGGGAGGATGAATTCTTGTGAGGATGTGTTCTAAGGTATGTTATTTATAGGTCATGTTGGCATAGGGGAAGACCTAGGGTTCAACTCTAACAGTGCACCAACAAGCCCTAAGTATTTCCCTTTCGGAAACACTTGCGGAGTAGATGCAGTCTCACCTGAAGTAGCAATAGAGGGTTATGCAAAGTGAATCCAGAGCAAAAACACATAACAACCTAGTTATTCTTTACCACGCTTAAGCGTAATTAGCAGGTTATATATTATATCTAACACAACAATGCAATAATAGTATAACAGAAAGCAAATAACACAACATCCATCACATAGAACAACACGATATATGTGGTTCACCCTCTCCCTAGGGATACGTCCACAGAACCATGTTTCTTGATATATTATATGAAAACATACATTTCTATATATGCGCTTAGCTTGCAGATCTCTCTCTCTCTTCTCTCTTCTTCTATCCCCTCCCTGTGCACCCATCTACAGGGTTGATCTTTGCACCCAGATGAAGATCTTACAATACAAACTTTTCTACAACAACACACTTCTCTCTCTTGACAACAACAACAATCAACAACCATTAAACATCATAACATGAAGGAACCCATCTCATGTCCTCTAGACCTTTATTTATACATTACATGACTCTTGGAAACCCTTAAATTGAACCCTAAGTGTCAAAACCCTAAATACCAAAACCCTAGGTCAACTTGACCCATGTTTTAAAGGCTTCGCCATCCTGTCTTTCCTTCTTTTCCATGAGGTGCTCCAAAGCACTCGTTGACATATTGTTTCACTTGTTGAGTTGTCCACGATCCATCTTTTCTTGTTGATCTATCTTCCTTGGTCTTCTCTACCAATGGATAAATTTCCCTTACTTCGCTCCTTCTTTTCTTCTTCTTTGACCACTTCGATCCATTCTCTGTTAATGTGCCTTCTGCGCGGTCTGTACTTCATGCTTCTTCCTTAATATTTTCTTGCTTCCATAACCAAGGGCCAACAGGACCCCAACACTCACTCGTGACTCATCCCGAGTCACTTCCGGGTTGAACCTTTGGTAACACCTTGACTGCAGACTGCATGGAGCAGCCTGTGATTTCTTCTCTGTCCCTCCCTATTGTGTGCATACTGTCTTTTCTGTGTCTGGTACCCAATTTCAACTACACCTGGTACCTAGACCCTTCTTATTTTATTTTATTGAGAGCGGCGAGGCAGCTGGTTGTCATAATACAATTTCAATCGGCTCCCATTTACTAAACTTTCCTTCCACTCTCCATTTAGAGTCTTCAACTGTGCAGCTCCTCCTTCTATAACATAGGCAAACTCATATGGCCCAAGACAATGTGGCTTGAACTTCCCTGGATACTTCATGAAATTGTTGCCGTATACCAGTACCAAATCTCCTTGTTTGAATGATTTCCTCTTGATATTCCTGTCATGGTAGGCCTTCTCTCGTTCCTTTTGTACCTACTGATGAAATCCTGCAATAAACTTGTCTTCCTCTAGTTCTACCAACTGCACGAGCCTCTCTTGAACAGTGCCAATGTCATCCATATCTGTAAATGCTACAATTCTTAAGCTATGAACTAAATATTCCATAGGTACCATTGCTTCTAGGCCATAGACTAACTTAAAAGGAGTCTGCATTGTCATCTTTTTGCAAGTAGTTCGATATGCCCATAAGACTGCTGGCACTCTCAAATCCCATTCATCTATGTTCACACTACAAATATTCATCAGCTTTGTCTCCAAGATCTTATTGAAAGCTTCGACTGTACCATTCTCTTGTGGGTGGTATGGTGTACTCTTCTAATGATCTTCAAATTCCAGAGTTAAGGCTTCAATAGTTTTATTAATAAAATGAGTAACTTGATCTCTCATAAGGATCTTTGGGCATCCAAAACTGGTGATATCATCAAATATGAACCACGCAATTGTAGTTGCACTACAATCCTTAAATTCTCTTGCTTCTACTCATCTGGTCAAATAATTTGTCGTAGTGATGATGTATCGAGCTCTTGTGCACTTTCCTGGTGGGTTGATCGGTCCCACAAAATCAATGGCCCATTTTTCAAATTCTTGTAAAGTTAGCTAAGGTAATAAAGGCATCTCATATCTTCTAGACAGTTTCCCAACTCTTTGGCATACATCACAGGTTCTGTAGTATTCCTTAGCATCTTTGTGTAAAGTGGGCCACCAGAGGCCAGCTCTAAGAACCTTCTGCGTTGTTGCTTTCCCTGCATAGTGTCCTCCTGCGGTGCCTCCATATGCTTCTGCCAAAATTAGTGGTCTTTCTTCCTCCATAATGCATCTCCTCAAGATCTCATCAGGTCCCATCTTATATAGTTGTCCAACTATAAGTGAAAAGTCTGTAGCGTGAACTACCAGGTGTTTCTTCTGAATAATTGTATACTCACAGGGTGCCATTCCTGTATATAGGTATTGTACTATCTTGATGAAGTGCCCATCAACCTTTCTGATGGCCAAAAACTGTGCATCTGGTAGTGTATCCTCCAAACTGGTAGGTTCCTCTCCATGTTCTAACCTAGACAAGTGGTCAGGTCCCTTGTTCATTCTCCCTGGTTTGACCACAATCTCAAAGTCATATTCCCAGAATAACAATAGCCATATGGATATTCTGTCAGAAAAACAGGACCGCGGAGCAATAAAATAAAACAAATGCGGAAATAAAACACAGAAGACACACAATACAAGAGAGACACAGATTTACGTGGTTCACCCAGTGTGGGCTACATCCACCAGAGAAATTGCCAAGTCCTTCCTTTATTATTATCTAGCAAATGAAGGGATACAACCTACAACAAAACCCGTTGTAACTTCCTCTTCTTTCTCTCACAGTCTCCTCTCTCA
>SNQJ01S0158020.1:5505-21944 GCA_010110895.2 Picea sitchensis
ATGGTCACTGCCAGTGATCACGTGAAGGAAGGGGCTTAGAAGCCAAAGAGTCCATAATTGACTGGTTGTAATTTCCATAACTAAGTGATTGTATCGGCCATAGAACTCGAGGAGCTGCAGGGTGGTCGCCAGAGGTGCTGAAGAGCCTCAAGGTAACTACTAATGGAATGAAGACTGATCATAGAGATAATTGATAGATGGAAAAGTGTCGAAGTCTATAAGTACAACAAAGAGGATAAGCTCAAATGTGACAAAGAAGACAAAGTGTCGCACTACCAGAGAAGGAAAAGAATATTAGGATAAAACACTAATGACGAACAAACTCCGTATAACCGCCAAAGAACATAATGAGTTGCATGGATGATCTGGCAGAGGATTTGGCATGATAAATATACGCAGAACAGAGAAGATACGGTTGCTGCTATTGAGTGTGATTCATGCGAGTAGAAGCAAGCATAGCGCATAGAATGGACATAGCGCACATAGCATAAAAGGAAGAAGAACAGAAAGCGCAAGAGATGCGTGCAGGAAGACACTGATGAAAGCAGAGAAGAACATTGTAGCAGAACAATGATGAGACTCGTAAGCCATTGATAAATACTGTATCACTGTGATAAATTTATGAAAAATAAAGATTTATATTTCAGGGTGGTAGGGAGGTTCTAGGGAGGACTGTTTTCCTCAGAGTTTCAATTGGGTGCTTGTACATAGGGAGTTGTAGCTTCCATCTGGTTGCATCAAAAAAACCCAGGGTGGTAGGGTGGTGCAAGGGAGAACTATTGTTCTCTGTTATACATGTTGGTGCTTGTGTAACTTGAAGTTGGTGCTAGAACACTTAGGGAGTTGGTTCTTCCTTCTAGTGGGTGATAGAGAAACCAGGGAGTTGGTGCTTCCTTCTAGTGGGTGCTAGAGAAACTAGAGAGTCGGTGCTCTGAGCAAGTTGCTTCTTGTAAAACATAGGTGGTAGACTCAAAAGGAGATGGTGCTCCTAAGAATGATAATGTACAAAAAATAAATATTACTTATCATATCAAGAAGAAGAGGTTTTTCCCTTTATGGGTTTCCTAAGGAAATATCTGTCTCTGTATATTTCATGTCTGTGATTGATGTTGACTAGTCTATTGCTTACTTCCCTATGTTATTATGATCACCATTGAGTGTTCTGTAAATATTTTAAAATGGGCATAATTGTTTAATCAAAGTAACAACTAATTCACCCCCCCCTCTCATTTTTCCAACATTCTCCTCATATATAGACATATATCCCAAACTGGTTTTCCCCGGGGGGGTTTTATCCAGGGTCATGTTGACCAAAAATACCTGTGTACAAAATGATGTGTGTTAGTATTTTATATCTTCTTATTTTCAGCTATAAATATGTCTAGGTTTGTTGTATTTATTTTGGTATGCATGTGCTAACTATTGGTTACTAAAACTACATGCTAGAGCACCTAAAATTGCAAATACAACCGTAACAAATCAACAAGAAGTTCCTGAACTGTTGTCTGTCCTAAAACAACAACAAAACCTTTACAAGACAGGTAAAAATTAGAGCCAATATGTGGTCAAAGACAGATCTAGTGGGCAGCTTGATAGGACCTAGAAAATCTTCACTTCAGTCTCTTCTTCCCATAGAATGAGGAACAACCCATTCTTGGGTCAATACATCGTAAAATCCCAAGAGATAAGGAATTCGGGGAAATATTGATGGAAATTTGTAAGTATGGCTGGGAATGGTATAATGGCTCTTCAAGGGAGTTCTTAGTAGCAAACCCATCCCTAAGGAAGACCACTTACTAGGGCACAATGTCAACCACCAAGGTGAAGCAAGGAAAAATGCATAGTGCCCAAGCATATATCATGAAATATAAATAAATCTAAGATACAACATAATTAAATGCCTCAAATATTGAAATGATGATTACCATAATATTGACCTGTACCTCATGGAGCAAGGCCCATTGCCTTTCAAAAGCTAGCTGGTGTAGTGGATGCAATATGAAAATCTTCGATCTCTATGGTGGTGAGAAGGGTCTCCATCTGGGAAAAAGGATACTCCTGGTCATGTAGTCTCTCGACACTCCATATATGTAACCTGAGGGAATCGAGATATAATATCCTTAGTTATCCAAAAAATTTGGATAACATCTGGCTCCTACTTGGGGACCTGTTCTCTCTGTAGAGTGCATGAGAACCACAACATCTCTTGGTAGAACTGTGCCTGCCAAAACTTAGAAAAAGGGATCAGATCATCTGGGATGGTTCTATCACTCTTTATCCATATATATCAAATTCCAAAAAGAAAACTAATCTAGAAAAGTAAAATTTCGACATTTTGACAAAAATTTCTAAACTAATCATGGAATCAATATGCAAGTAGAGAAAAATGAAATTGAAATGCATATAAACTAACATGAGAAATCAAGATGAAAATGCAGGGGAAAGCAATATGACCTACCTACTTACCTGGGACCTTGGGGCCCTGAAGATCATGTGATAGATGATGTTGGATGAAGTCATACAACCAATGCAACCAGTTGATCATCTCATCAAAGTATTTCCCCCTGTGTTTGATCATGTGAAACAACATAGAGAAGTCCAACAAAAAATTATCATGAGCATAAATCGATATATAATCGATCACAAAATAAAACTCAAGGAGATGGTTGGGAGAGAGGAAATCCTGCTGGAGAGAGAAACCATCAACCCGATCATCCTGCCTGAAAGTGTAGCCACAATCCTGATCAATCCATATATGAAGAAGGATACCATATGTAGAGGACAACTCTGTAAATTCTAGCCTTGTACAATATCTACTGCAAATAGATATTCAGAAAAGAATAGAAAAGATACAATGGAAAATACAAACACTACACAGATATTTTTCCCCTGGAAACCCAAACCGGGAAAACCAACATATTCTATGTTCATTCATTGTGTTAGAATGTTTAAAATAAAAAATACATATAGGAGCCAACGACATCCAAAACCCTAACCCAATGACCTGGATTAGTCCAAAACCCTAATTCCTTAACTGTAAATAGAAAACCATTGACAAAGAAACCATGTGCCGAAAAACCACCTAAATATAATGCGGTCCCGATGCAAAATTTTCTTTTTGTGTAAACAATGATGACGTTTCAGAAGACACAGATAGTGAATCTTCTTGTGAAGATAAGATTAATGAATTTGTGTTTATGGACAAAGAGGATTATGATAATGAAAGCACATGAAGTGATGTTAATAATGAAGAAGCTGTGGTTGACTTGGAAGGAGAGCTGATCAGTGCTTTAGAAGAGATTGACAAACTTAGACTTAAGAAGAGAAAACAAAAACAGTTGTTGATGCAGTTTGAAAATAATGGTAAAGAACCAAGTGAAGACTTTGTTTTACTAAAAGTGGAATTAGTAGAGGAAAAGAAAATAGAAGACATTAAAAAACAACAATTATCATAAAAGAAGGCAAGATGTGAAGCTCTGGAAGAAGAAGTAGTGAAAACTAGGAAAGAGTTGGAGAAGTTTCAAGCCTTGTATCACTAGAATCTATCAAGCATCAAAGCCTCAGAAGGATTAGCCACCATTCTGAATCAGCAAAGGAATCCAAAGTTGAAAACTGGTTTGGGTTATGAAGAGGGATGAAGTAGTGGTCAGCCAAGCAACACAAAATCCATCAAGTTTTCCAAATCTACAACCAATGACAATAAAAAACCCGTAGAAACAAAGGAAGATAATCATCCACCAAGGAGGAGTAAAGAAAAAGGTTCCAGAATTGAATCTGTATATCAAAGAAATAATACACCCTCTGCTCAAGGAAATCATCAACATGGAAGAAATCGACCTGCTCAAAGAAGACAACCATTTTCCAGGTACAAAGATTTTTTCTATGGATATTGTTTCTACTGTTGTAACTTTGGACACAAAGCTATAAATTGTTCCTTAAGATTTAGACATGAGCAATCAAGACACCCAAGGAATAAATATATGCCACAACAAAGAATGAGACAACCAAGTAACAAACAACCACATATTGAAAATTGTCAAATTAAGTTTAGAGACATGCAGCTGAGGAGGTCAAGAAATAATAAACAATCAATGAGTAGACAACGTTGCAACAATCACTTTGACCTATTGAACAATGATATTGAATGCTATAACTGTCATAACTTTGGCCACAAAGCTGCAAACTTCCATCTGAAGAATTACAAAGCAGATCCAAGGATAAACCTCTTTGCTAGAAATGCCAACACATGGAAAAAGAAAGATAGTGAAAAATGTGGTCTAATACTTTCAACTCAAAAACAAAAGGACTCCTGAAATATAGACAATGGATGTTCCAAGCACATGAATGGAGACAAGGATAAGATTTTGTCTATAAGTAAAAGAAAAACAAGAAATGTGACCTTTGAAGAAGATTGTAAGGTAAAAAACTGTAAACTCAGGACAAGTGGTGGCTAAACGCATAAGGACAGATAATGATGTTGATTTTGAATCCTCCCATGCAAGAAAAAAAGAAGTAGAAGAAGAATCATGTCATAAGCTGGACACAGAAGTTGTGAATCTTAGAAGGAAGGTTGAGAAGTCAAACACCCAAATCAATTTCTTGAATAGTTCCATGATCTTGGATGAGATCTTGGATAGTTAGAGATCACCAAATGACAAATCCAGTCTTGGATACACCAAGGAAGAAATCAATACTCCTAAGAAACTTGATGCAAGTCCTTTATTTGTAAAAAGGGAAAGTAGGTATGACTCAGGTTCTTCATGTTCAAAGAATGAAAGAAATACTACAATATTTAGAAGATCATATAAAGAAGGAGACCCAAAAGCTACTTAGACACCTCAAAGTAAGTTTAGAAGAGAGAGACCTTCATGGATGAATCAATTGAGGTATGAGAGTGTTTATAATGGTTTTTATTTTTCCTTGTGATGAATATGGTCATAAAAGACTTGGATTGTAGGCATAATAAAAGAAAATGAAGTTGCTGTAATAGAAGATCAGAGAAAAGTGACACGGGGAGTCATTCAGTTATGACAAGAAAAGGTTGATGAAGGATTCCCAGTAAGAGAGGTGAGCAATATTGAGTCTGCTACAGAGGACACAACTGAAGCTGAAGATGAACATGTCCAAGAATTAGAAGGAGAAGAATCTGAGTTAGATACAAATACTCTGCAGGACTCAATTAAGAGAATCCATCCTGTCAGGGGGAGTATGTATTGGCTGAATATATGATACCTCCGAAAAGTACTGCAACAACTCAGGGGGAGCATGTTTTCTTTGACATTGATTTCAAAGGGGGAGAAAAGGAGTGGTTCGGATGCTACAGTTGGAGTTCCAAACAGACTAGCACAGCCTTTGAGGGTTTCCATCGATGCCAAAGGGGGATATTGTTGGCATGTTTTGCAGGAAAGAGTGTGCTTTTCATTGATGGTAAGAAAAAAAGGCGGAGTAGAAGGATGCGTAAGCTCAGGAGGAGGAGCGAACATAAAGCAGAGATCACAACTCAAAAAGGAAAGCATGGTACATAAGTGAATGGATATTGAAGCTCAGGAGAATTAACGAATGAAGATCAAAAGATCATAAGAGATGGCACGATAAAACTTAGATCAATTCAATACCATCGGATATGCAAGCCAGATCAATGGCAGGGACAAATTGCGGGGAGAGAAAGTTGAATTAAACTACTCGTTAGTTACAATCCCGCAATCTATCTGTATATTCATATCTCATAGCTTCAAATATCTATGACTGTCCTTAATCCAACAAACAATGAGTTTAAGTCAGATTAAATCGTGACCGTCGGATGTGCAATCGCCAAATCTATGACAGGGATGAATTGCGGATATTGAAAGGAGAATTGAACATCGCGCTTTTTCCAATCCCGTAACTAGTCGAGACTGTTCGATATTATAGGTTCGAAGATCGACGATTGTGGTTGACTCACCAACAATGCACAATTTCAAATTACGGAGTTTTGGTGTCGAGTTAAATCACTCGCAAGTTGTGGTTCCCCAATCATCGTCGACTGTTGATTTGCTTCGAGTGTCGTCACGACTGTTGGATCATTTTCGAGTGGAAGGACAAGATAAGCCAACAAATATGGATCATAGGAATATCGAGTTGTCTATCTAAGTTCATGATCGATGAACATGATTCACTTGATATCTAAAGACGCGAGGATGTTACACTCTGGAGAGCTTGAGACTTGAAATTCATGAAATGCGAATTTCCTTCAGTCGTTGGATCATTCCATTGGAAGGACAAGATACGCCAAAGGAGATGCATCACAGAAAGATTGAACCGCCGATCTAAGATCCTGATCAATGAAAAAAGATAAAAGGAGGTTACGCTCCAAAAAGTTTGAGATTGGAAACACCCGAAGCTCGAAAATCCAAAATGAATAAGGACCGTTGGATTTGGAAGACATACAAGGACTGTTGGATCAGGGCTGTTGGTCGGCAGACCATGTCAGCAAGGATGTGTGTCAGACCACATCAGCAAGAATACACGTCAAACCACGTCAGCGAATACACACTTTATAATCAGATGATGACAAGCGTCAAGAGGAAATTGGCTCGTGCCATGTCAACAAGTGATGTAAGCAAGTTACATTACTTTGGTAGAATTGCTTCAGGAGTTTCACCACCAAGAAATGTCAAAAGTCCCGAAGTCCTTAAGGACGAAGGTCCAAAGTCACTCTCAGTCGTCGATCTAAGATACATTTGGAGTTAGAAAATCATTAGATCCAAGAGGAGAACATATTCCACATGAGGATCCACGTCAGCAAGAATACATCAACAAGGACACGTGGCACAATCAGACAATGAAAAGTGTTAAGTTGATTCGACATTTAAGGTACATGGAAATCACAAATACGAGTGACACATGGCATATACTAGGCTCATGACACCTCCTCAAGTGACGTAACTAAGTGACATCACTCCGGAGGAAAGAAGGGGCTTGAGATTTGAAATCTCCGAAGTCCGGAGACCCGAAGGAGATATTGACCGTTGATCCAAAAGGGAAATGCGTCAGTGGATCCACAAATTCAGAAGTTTGTGGATGGAGAGAATGTGAAAATTGCCGAAGGAAAATCTTGACCATTGATCGTCATGAGAAGTACGTGTCAGCTGATCTGAGATTTCTGAGAAATATCACTTCAAGGATTTCTAGTTTAAAGTTGAAATCTCTGAAGTCGGGAGACCCGAAGAAAAATATCGACCGTTGATCGTCAAGGGAAGTACGTGTCATTTGATATGATATTTTAGAGATATCTCACTTCAAGCATTTCTAGTTGAAAGTTGAAATCTCTGAGGTCCGGAGACCCGAAGGAGATCTCGACCGTCGATCTGATGTCGGGTGCACTCTCAACCATTGGTCAAGATATAGTGGAAGGATAACATAAGTATAATATCCATAGAACCAGAGTAAAAGGTGGCCATCCATCTGAATGTTTGATTAATTCCTGACCGTCAGATTAAGCCTTGTAAGAATCAAATATGACAATTGATCTGTTTCCGCGAAATGAATGTAAACCGTCCGATCTATTCGGGAATTTTGATTCGAAAGTTTTGAAAGGTTCAAAACCCAGAATCTGTGAAGGGAGAAATGATGAAGTTATGACATTCATCCATTTTAGGAGAATGAATCATGGCCATTTAATTGATAAAGTGCTCAAGCTCTCATTAATACTAGGCGTATGGTCACTGCCAGTGGTCACGTGAAGGAAGGGGCTTAGAAGCCAAAGAGTCCATAATTGACTGGTTATAACTGCTAGAACGAAGTGATTGTATCAGCCATAGAACTCGAGGAGCTGCAGGGTGATCGCTAGAGGTGCTGAAGAGCCTCAAGGTAACTGCCAGTGGAATGAAGACTGATCATAGAGATAATTGATAGATGGAAAAGTGTCGAAGTTTGTAACTGCAACAAAGAGGATAAACTCAAATGTGACAAAGAAGACGAAGTGTCTCACTGCTAGAGAAGGCAAAGAATATTAGGATAAGCCACTAATGACGAACAAACTATGTATAATCGCCAAAGAAGATGATGAGTTGCATGGAGGATCTGGTAGAGGATTTGGCATGATAAATATACATAGAACAAAGAAGATACGGTTGCTGCTATTGAGTGTGATTCATGTGAGTAGAAGCAGGATGTGTGCAACAATTGCAATGCATAGAAGAAGCATAGCAGATAGAATGGACATGGCACACATAGCATAAAAGGCAGAAGAATAGAAAGCGCAAGAGATGCATGCAGGAAGACAATGATGAAAGCAGAGAAGAACAGTGTAGCAGAACAATGATGAGACTTGTAAGCCATTGATAAATACTGTATCACTGTGATAAATTTATGAAAAGCAAAGATTTATATTTCCGGGTGGTAGGGAGGTGCTAGGGAGGAATTTTTTCCTTAGAGTTTCAATTAGGTGCTTGAACACAGGGAGTTGTAGCTTCCATCTGGTTGCATAAAAAAAAACCAGGGTGGTAGGGTGGTGCAAGGGAGAACTATTTTTCTCTGTTATACATGTTGGTGCCTGTGTAACTGAAAGTTGGTGCTAGAACACTCAGGGAGTTGGTGCTTCCTTCTAGTGGGTGGTAGAGAAACCATGGATTTGGTGCTTCCTTCTAGTGGGTGGTAGAGAAACCAGGGAGTTGGTGCTTCCTTCTAGTGGGTGGTAGAGAAACCAGGGAGTTGGTGCTTCCTTCTAATGGGTGCTAGAGAAACTAGAGAGTTGGTGCTCTGAGCAAGTTGCTTCTTGTAAAACAGAGGTGGTAGCCTCAAAAGGAGCTGGTGATCCTAAGAATGATAATGTACAGAAAATAAATATTACTTATCATATCAAGAAGAAGAGTTTTTTCCCTTTATGGGTTTCCTCAGCAAATATCTGTCTCATTATATTTCATGTGTGTGATTGATGTTGAATAGTCTATTGCTTACTTCCCTGTGTTATTATGATCGCCATTGAGTTTTCTGTAAAGATTTTAAAATGGGCATAATTGTTTAAGCACAGTAAAAACTGATTCACCCCCCCCTCTCATTTGTCCAACATTCTCCTCATATATAGACATATATCCCAAACTGGTTTTCCCCGGGGTTTTTTTTTATCCAGGGTCATGTTGACCAAAAATACCTGGGTACAAAATGATGTGTGTTAGTATTTTAGATCTTCTTATTTTAAGCTATAAATATGTCTAGGTTTGTTGTATTTATTTTGGTATGCATGTGCTAACTATTGGTTACTAAAACTACATGCTAGAGCACCTAAAATTGCAAATACAATCGTAACAAATCAACAAGAAGTTCCTGAACTGTTGTCTGTCCTAAAACAACAACAAAACCTTTACAAGACAGATGAAACATAGAGCCAATATATGGTCAAAGATAGACCCAGTTGGCAGCTTGATAGGACCTGGAAAATCTTCACTTCAGCCTCTTCTTCCCATAGAATGAGGGACAACCCATTCTTGGGTCAATACACCATAAAATCCCAAGAGATAAGGAATTGGGGGAAATATTGATGGAAATTTGTAAGTATGGCCGGGAATGGTACAATGGCTCTTCAAGGGAGTTATTAGTAGCAAACCCATCCCTAAGGAAGACCACTTACCAGGGCACAATGTCAACCACCAAGGTGAAGCAAGGAAAAATGCATAGTGCCCAAGCATATATCATGAAATATAAGTAAATCTAAGACACAACATAATTAAATGACTCAAATATTGAAATGATTATTACCATAATATTGACCTGTACCTCATGGAGCAAGGCCCATTGCCTTTCAGAAGCTAGCTGGTGTAGTGGATGCCATCTGAAAATCTTCGATCTCTATGGTGGTGAGAAGGGTCTCCATCTGGGAAGAAGGATACTCCTGGTCATGTAGTCTCTCGACACTCCATATATGTAACCTAAGGGAATCAAGATAAAATATCCTTAGTTATCAAAAAAATGGAGATAACATTTGGCTCTTACTTGGGGACATGTTCTCTCTGTAGAGTGCATGAGAACTACAACATCTCTTGGTAGAACTGTGCCTACCAAAAATCAGAAAAAGGGATCAGATAATCTAGGATGGTTCTATCACTCTTTATCCATATATATCACATTCCAAAAAGAAAACTAATCTAGAAAAGTAAAATTTCGACATTTTGTCAAACATTTCTAAACTAATCATGGAATCAATATGCAAGTAGAGAAAAATGAAATTGAAATGCATCTAAACTAACATGAGAAATCAAGATGAAAATGCAGGGGAAAGAAATATGACCTACATACTTACCTAGGAGCTTGGGGCCTTGAAGATCATGTGATAGATGATGTCGGATGAAGTCATACAACCAATACATCCAGTTGATCATCTCATCAAAGTATCCCCCCCTATGTTTGATCATGTGAAACAACATAGAGAAGTCCAACAAAAAATAATCATGAGCGTAAATCGATATATAATCGATCACAAAATAAAATTCAAGGAGATGGTTGGGGGGGAGGAAATCCTGCTGAAGAGAGAAACCATCAGCCCGATCATCCTGCCTGAAAGTGTAGACACAATCCTGATCAATCCATATATGAAGAGGGATACCATATGTAGAGGAAAACTCTGTAAATTCTAACCTTGTACAATATCTACTGCAAATAGATATTCAGAAAAGAACAGAAAAGATACAATGGAAAATACAAACATTACACAGAGATTTTTCCCCTGGAAACCCAAACCGGGAAAACCAGCATATTCTATATTCATTGATTGTGTTACAATGTTTACAATAAAAAATACATATAGGAGCCAGCGGCATCCAAAACTCTAACCCAATGACTTGGATTAGTCCAAAACCCTAATTCCTTAATCGGAAATAGAAAACCATTGGCAAAGAAACCATGTGCCGAAAAACCACCTAAATACAATGCGGTCTCAATGCGATTTTTTTTTTTTTTTGTGTAAACAATGATGACGCTTCAGAAGACACAGATAGTGACTCTTCCTGTGAAGATAAGGTTAATGAATTTGTGCTTATAGACAAAGATGATTATGATAATCAAAGCACATGAAGTGATGTTAATAATGAAGAAGCTGTGGTTGACTTGGAAGGAGAGCTGATCAATGCTTTAGAAGAGATTGACAGACTCAGACTTAAGAAGAGAAAACATAAACAGTTGTTGATGCAGTTTGAAAAGAATGGTAAAGAACCAAGTGAAGACTTTGTTTTACTAAAAGTGGAATTAGTAGAGGCAAAGAAAATAGAAGACATTAAAAAACAACAATTATCATAAAAGAAGGCAAGATGTGAAGCTCTAGAAGAAGAAGTAGTGAAAACTAGGAAAGAGTTGGAGAAGTTTCAAGCCTTGTATCACTAGAATCTATCGAGCAACAAAGCCTCAGAAGGATTAGCCACCATTATGAATCGGCAAAGTAATCCAAAGTTGAAAACTAGTTTGGGTTATGAAGAGGGATCAAGTAGTGGTCAGCCAAGCAACACAAAATCCATCAAGTTTGTCAACTCGACAACAATGACAACAACAAACCCGCAGAAACAAAGCAAGATAATCATCCTCCAAGGAGGAGTAAAGAAAAATGTGCCAGAACTGAATCTGTATATCAAAAAAATAATACACCGTCTGCTCAAGGAAATCATCAACATGGAAGAAATCGCCTTGCTCAAAGAAGACAACCATTTTCCAGGTACACAGATTTTTTCTATGGATATTGTTTCTACTGTTATAACTTTGGCCACAAAGATGTAAATTGTTCCTTAAGATTTATACATGAGCAATCAAGACACCCAAGGAACAAATATCTGCCACAACAAAGAATGAGACAACCAAGTAACAAACAACCACAGATTGAAAATTGTCAAGTTAAGTTTAGAGACATCCAGCTGAGGAGGTCAAGAAATAATAAACAATCAATGAGTAGACAACGTTGCAACAATCACTTTGACCTATTGAACAATGATCTTGAATTATATAACTGTCATAACATTGGCCACAAAGCTGCAAACTGCCATCTGAAGAATTACAAAGCAGATCCAAGGATAAAGCTCTTTGCTAGAAATGCCAACACATGGAAAAAGAAAGATAGTGAAAAATGTGGTCTAATACTTTCAACTCAAAAACAAAAGCACTCCTGGAATATAGACAATGGATGTTCCAAGAACATGAATGGAGACAAGGATAAGATTTTTTCTATAAGTAAAAGAAAAACAAGAAATGTGACCTTTGAAGAAGATTGTAAGGTAAAAAACTGTAAAATCAGGACAAGTGGTGTCTAAACGCATAAGGACAGATAATGATGTTGATTTTGAATCCTCCCATGCAAGAAAAAAAGAAGGAGAAGAAGAATCATGTCATAAGCTGGACACAGAAGTTGTGAATCTTAGAAGGAAGGTTGAGAAGTCAAACACCCAAATCAATTTCTTGAATAGTTCCGTGATGCTGGATGAGATCTTGGATAGTTAGAGATCACCAAATGACAAATCTAGTGTTGGATACACCAAGGAAGAAATCAATACTCTTAAGAAACCTGATGCAAGTCCTTCATTTGTAAAAAGGGAAAGTAGGTATGACTTAGGTTCTTCATGTTCAAAGAATGAAAGAAATACTACAATATTTAGAAGATCATATCAATAAGGACACCTAGAAGCTACTCAGACACCTCAAAGTAAGTTTAGAAGAGAGAGACCTTCATGGATGAATCAAAGGAGGTATGAGAGTGTTTATAACGGTTATTATTTTTCCTTGTGATGAATATGGTCAGAAAAGCCTTGGATTGTAGCCATCATAGAAGAAAATGAAGTTGTTGTAATAGAAGATCAGAGAAGAGGGACACGGGGAGTCATTCAGTTATGACAAGAAAAGGTTGATGAAGGATTCCTAGTAAGAGAGGTGAGCAATATTGAGTCTTCTATAGAGGACACAGGTGAAGCTGAAGATGAACATGTCCAAGAATCAAAAGGAGAATACTCTGAGTTAGATACAAATACTCTGCAGGACTCAAATAAGATAATCCATCCTGTCAGGGGGAGTATGTTTTGGTTGAATATATGATACCTCCGAAACGTACTACAACAACTCAGGGGGAGCATGTTTTCTTTGACATTGATGTCAAAGGGGGAGAAAAGGAGTGGTTCGAAAGCTACAGTTGGAGGTCCAAATAGACTAGCGTAGCCTTTGAGGGTTTCCATTGATGCCAAATGGGGATATTGTTGGTATGTTTTGGAGGAAAGAGTGTTCTTTTCATTGATGGCAAGAAAAAAAGGCAGAGCAGAAGGCCGTGTAAGCTCAGGAGGAGGAGAAAACATAAAGCAGAGATCACAACTCAAAAAGGAAATCACAATACATAAGCGAATGGAGATTGAATCTCAGGAGAATTAACGAATGAAGATTAGAAGCTCAGAAGAGATGGCGCGATAAAACTCAGATCAAATCATGACCGTCAGATCTGCAAGCTAGATCAACGACAGGGATGAATTGCGGGGAGAGAAAGTTGAATTAAACTACTTGTTAGTTACAATCCCCCAATCTGTCTAGATATTCATATCTCATAGCTTCAAATATCTATGATTGTGGTTAATCCAACAAACAATGAGTTCAAGTCAGAATAAATAGTGACCGTCGGATGTGCAATCACCAAATTTACGGCAGGGATGAATTGCGGATATTGAAAGGAGAATTGGACATCGTGCTTGTTCCAATCCCGTAACTAGTCGGGACCATCTGTTCTTATAGCTTCAAAGATCGACGATTGTGGTTGACTCACCAACAACGCACAATTTCAAATTGTGGAGTTTGGGTGTCGAGTTAAATCACTCGCAAGTCATGGTTCCACAATCATCGTCGACCATTGATATGATTCGAGTGTCCTCATGACCATTGGATAATTTTCGAGTGGAAGGACAAGATAAGCCAACAAATACACATTGCAGGAAGATTGAGTTTTCTATATAAGTTCATGATCGACGAACATGATTCACTTCGTATGTAAATACGCGAGGAGGTTACACTCTAGAGAGCTTGAGACTTGAAATTCATAAAATGCGAATTTCCGTCAACCATTGGATCATTTTCGAGTGGAAGGACAAGATAAGCTAGCAAAGACACATCACAGGAAAATCGAGCTGTCGATTTAAGTTCATGATCAATGAACATGATTCACTTTAGATCTAAATACACGAGGAGGTTACACTCTGGAGAGCTTGAGACTTGAAATTCATGAAATGCAAATTTCAGTCAGTCGTTGGATCATTCCAAGTGGAAGGATAGGATATGCCATAAGAGATGCATTAAAGAAAGATCGAAACGCTGATCTAAGATCCTGATCAATGAACAATATTCACTTCATATATAAAGATACGAGGAGGTTATGCTTCAGAAAGTTTGAGATTGGAAACACTCGAAGCCCGAAAATCTGAAATGAATAAGGATCGTTGGATTTGGAAGACATACAATGACCGTTGGATCAGGGCTATTGGTCGACAAACCACGTTAGAAAGGACATGTATCAGACCACATCAACAAGGATATGTGTCAAACCACGTCAGAGAATACACACAACATAATCAGATGATGACAAGCATCAAGAGGAAATTGGCTTGTGCCATGTCAACAAGTGACATAAGAAAGCTACGTCACTTCAGTAGAATTGCTTCAGGAGTTTCACCACCAAGAAATTTCAAAAGTCTCGAAGTCCTGAAGGACAAAGGTCCAAATTCACTCTCGGCCGTCGATCTAAGATACATTGGGAGTTAGAAAACCATTAGATCCAGGAGAAGAACATATTCCACATGGGGATCCATGTAAGCAAGACTACATCAACAAGGACACATGACATAATCAGACAATGAAAAGTGTCATGTTGATTCGACATTTCAGGTATGTGGAAATCACAAATCCTAGTGACACATGACATCTACTAGGATTATGACACATCATCAAGTGACGTAACTAAGGGACATCACTCTGGAGGAAAGAAGGGGCTTGATATTTGAAATCTCCGAAATCTGGAGACACGAAGGAGATATCGACTGTTGATCGTCAAGGGAAGTATGTGTCATCTGATCTGATATTTCAGAGAAATATCACTTCAAGGATTTCTAGTTGAAACTTGAAATCTCCAAAGTCCAGAGACCTGAAGGAGATCTCGATCGTCGATCTGATGTCAGGTGCACTCTCAACCATTGATCAAGATACAGTGTAAGGATAGCGTAAGTATAATAGCCATAGAACTAGAGTAAAAGGTGGCCGTCCATATGAACAGTTGATTAAGTCCTGGCCATCAGATTAAGCCTTGTAAGAATCAAATCTGACAATTGATCCGTTTTCGCGAAATGAATGTAAACCATCCGATCTGTTCATGAATTTTGATTCGAAAGTTTTGAAAGGTTTGAAACCCAAAAGCTGCGAAGGGAGAAATGCTGAAGTTACGACAATCGTCCATTTCAGGAGAATGAATCGTGGCCATTGAATTGATAAAGTTCTCAAACGCTCATTAAGACTAGGCGTATGGTCACTGCCAGTGATCATGTGAAGGAAGGGGCTTAGAAGCCAAAGAGTCCATAATTGACTGGTTGTAACTACTAGAATGAAGTGATTGTATCGACCATAGAACTTGAGGATCTGCAGGGTGATTTCTAGAGGCGCTGAAGAGCCTCAAGGTAACTGCCAGTGGAATGAAGATTGATCATAGAGATAATTGACAGATGGAAAAGTGTCGAAGTCTGTAACTACAACAAAGATGATAAGCTCAAATGTGACAAAGAAGACAAAGTGTTACACTGTCAGAGAAGGAAAAGAATATTAGGATAAGCCACTGATGACGAACAAACTCTGTATAACCACCAAATAATACGATGAGTCGCATGGATGATCTGGTAGAGGATTTGTCATGATAAATATATGTAGAAAAGAGAAGATACGGTTGCTGCTATTGAGTGTGATTCATGTGAGTAGAATAAGGTTGTATGCAACAATTGCAATGCATAGAAGAGACATAGAAGATAGAATGGACATGGTGCACATAGCATAAAAGGAAGAAGAACAAAAAGCGCAAGAGATATGTGCAGGAAGACACTGATGAAAGTAGAGAAGAACAATGTAGCAAAACAATGATGAGACTCGTAAGCCATTGATAAATACAGTATCACTCTTATAAATTTATGAAAAGCAAAGATTTATATTTGAGGGTGGTAGGGAGGTGCTAGGGATGACTGTTTTCCTCAGATTTTCAATTGGGTGCTTGAACACAGGGAGTTGTAGCTTCCATCTGGTTGCATCTAGAAAAACCAGGGTGGTAGGGTGGTGCAAGGGAGAACTATTGTTCTCTGTTATACATGTTGGTGCCTATGTAACTGGAAGTTGGTGCTAGAACACTCAGGGAGTTGGTGCTTCCTTCTAGTGGGTGCTAGAGAAACCAGGGAGTTGGTGCTTCCTTCTAGTGGGTGCTAGAG
>SNQJ01S0158022.1:0-22061 GCA_010110895.2 Picea sitchensis
AAAAGGAGTTATAGAAAAAATGGCATACCTTGATGACAATTGGCTTATTCTAGAGAGAGAACTTGTAGAGCATGCCACACAGGGAATATTTTCTATATGGATCTGAAAATGGTACAAAAAATATTAAAGATAGTACTCTAAACAATTCATTTGGTCTCACTGAATTTGAATCTGTTATGAAGAAGTTATTACGTTGTTACCCATAACACATGTTTTATACTATTTTCAGGACTAGCCACAAACCCTATCTTCCACATAGTGTAAATCCCAAAATACAGTGACCCACAAGCTATAATTCTCATCACAGTTACTTGGATATGTTGTCTCATTATCCTACCGATTTGTCTATCTAAGTCATTCTATAAAAACAATTATTGTGAAAATGGTGAGATGACCTGTAAATAACATACCTTAGAAAGCATCACAAAAATACTTTATCCTCCCTTGAATTTCAGTCTTATTTACTTCACCTTCCCTCTGAAATTCACCTTAGAACTCCTTTGGTTACCTTAGTCACTTGTAAATATCCAATATTCCTAATAGGTGCTAATGGGATACTCTTTCTCTCTTATTTATACTCTCCATGTAGCTTCCTCTATAAGTATCCACTTAACCACTTTGTCCACTTAGCCACTTTGTCAATTTTATTATTTAATTAATTTCTCCTTGAAACCACGTTGACTAGGAATTTTCTTGAAGAATTTCTAGAATAATTGACTTCTTGTTGACCTTCTAGGGGCTTCTAGAATACTCTTGGGGGTCCTCCAACTTCACAAGGCCATATCTAACTAACCATGAGGAACCACATGGTGTTCCACATATCAATGGAAATCACATGACATATACTATCATATAGAATAGTCTTACGTACATATTCATTGATATTTATTCCTTTATACTTCAAACAAACTCGGGTCCCTTACCCATACCTTTCCACTACCGAAATTTTCTACCGGAATTGTCCAAGGGTTGAAATCAATCTCTAAGGGTTGACATTAATCTCTAAGGGTTGCCATAAATATACAATATCACTCTCCAAGGGTTGACATCAATGAAAATCAACAATCCAAACCAATTGTCCATCAACTTAATCCAACCGTCTGACAATCTTCCCCTTTTTCATTAAAGGCAACACCAACATTGTTGGCAACACTTAGTCATGATAATTATTCATGCTCTTACTCCTCATCAATGTTTCTATCTATTGTGGCATTCCACATATCAATGGAAATGGCATGACATGTAATATCTATCTAGAATAGTACTACCTAGATATTCATTGATGTTCATTCCTTTATACCTCAAACAAATTCGGGTCCCTTATTCATACCTTTACACTATCAAAATTTGCTATCATACTTATCCAAGGGTTTACATCAATCTACAATATCACTCTCTAAGGGTTTACATCAATGACAACCATCAATCCAAACAAACTTTCCATTAACCTAATCCAATTATATGATAATCTCCCCCTTTTGCATTGATGGAAACACCTAGTAATGATAAGTATTCATGCTCATACTCCTCATCAATGTTTATATATATTGTGGAATTCCACATATCGATGGAAATGTCATGGCATGTAATATCCATTTAGAATAGTCTTACCTACATATTCACTTATTTTCATGCATTTATACCTCAAACAAACTCGGGTCCCTTACTCATACCTTTGCGTTACCAAAATTTGTTAACGTACTTATCCAAGGGTTAACATCAATATACATTATCACTCTCCAAGGTTTGACATCAATGACAAAAAACAATCCAAACCAACTATCCATCAACCTAAGCCAATTGTCTGACAATCACCCCCTTTTGCATTGATGGAAACACCAACATTGATGGAAACACCAACATTGATGGAAACACTTAGTCATGATAATTATTCATGTTCATACTCCTCATCAATCTTTCTATCTCTCTCCCCATAATTTGAAATCAATGGAAAAGAGTATCTCCCTTTGGGGATGCTCTCCATGTCTAAATTCCTTTGATATTTATCTGTGTTTCTAAATGAATTTGACCTTTCTCTATGTCTCTAAACCTATAATTACTCTCTCTCCCTTCATATAAATAATATCTTCCCCTTTTACAAAGGGTATGACTCTATTGAAACACTGAAGTCATATCTCTCATTCTTCCCTTGTGACCATTGCTCCCCCTAGAATCATGCCTTTGTTCTCTCTCTCTACCTGAAAACTTCTCTGAATAATCTTCTAGTTGTCTTCCTAGTTTTTTTTCTCTCCCTTAAGTACTTATCTGCAAGATGTCATGTAGATGACATGTAGATATTCCTATACCTACTTCCTTTTCGATATTTTGTCCATTAGTTCTTCCTTGTGTAATCAACTAACATATATAAAAAGCATTCTGTTAGCGACCAAAAAGTAATGGTATTTTTGGAGAATGTCCTCATTACTCGCTACTTGATTTATCATTCCCTTAGGTATTTTGTCTAGTATCAGAGTCTCAATTCTTCATCAAGATTTGAATAATATCCTATTAATCTTGTTGCCCAAGATTGATTTAGCTTTTCCATCTTGACCTGCATTCCAAAAGCCTGGTTATTAGAACCTAAAACTTAGTTTTGTGCTTTAGATTTTTTATATATAAAATATATATTTTATATAAAATCTTATTAAAAGTAGTATAACTCTAAGTTACACTACAAAATGCATATGCCTAAGTTTACATGTGTATGCATATGATTAGATGCATAGAAGTTTTTAAGTTCATATTGTCTATATGCTTTCAGGTTTATGGTTTTTTTTTCGAAAAGGTAAAGGAACCTATAGGCCAACTCTTGGGTCAAGTCAATAGCTAAGTCATGAATCTAGCCACATCACTCATCAAACTCCAAGTCACACAAATCGACAATCAAGTCAAGTTTACATGTTAAAGCCCAACACTAAGTGCCAAGTATACCATATACATTACAACTCATTGATATATTATGAGAGGGTTGGTGTTTATAAACTCCAAAACATCCAAATATCCTAATGATGGGGGAATATTTTCCGCGAGCAAAATGAATACAACTGACAGGTGTGCCAGAGATTATGCAGATGGCGTTCTTCCTTTTTGGATATTCAGTTACTTGCAGAATTTTAAATTGTATGAGGCTGAGATTATAGGTGTTCAAAACTTTTTTATGCCGAGTAAAATGAAATGCCAAGTGTTTTTGAGTCATGATTTACAGACCATGGAACGCAAAAAATGCCAGGTGCCTAATTAATATTGCAAAGGTGCCATGATAAAAAAGGATGGGTGTTGTCAATACCGTGCAATCAGAGCCACGAAGAAAATCCAAGAACAGATACCATTATTGTTTGAATATAAAATTGCTACAATTATCACAGTGATCATGGCCACCTATGCGTGCACGAATTGAAAAGGACGAGCTTGCAGATGTTGATAATGTGGGAATTGCATCAATTTTGGATCAGACTTATTTCAAGGGAGGAAATTCAGATGGGTCAAAGTTCAAAGTTCCTTTAGTGGAGAAAACTCTAGCGTCTAGTGACCATTAAACCTATGAGTTATTTCAGACAAGTCATCAAGTTTCTGGTGATACGATACAAGATGTCCCTATTTCTGAATAAGATATGATACATGTTGTGGTGCACCCTTCTATTTGTGGTGAAGTGTCCAGTGCAGAAAAAACCCCATGACATATTCTCAATCAGAAAGAAGGAAAACAACTTTAGGGTTTTTCATTTATAGTCAATGGTTGGGTGCAATATCATGGGTCCTGATTGTGTAAATCCACTGGTTATCTTATGAATGTCAGTCATCCAAAAGCTTATGACTATGTTTTAGTTATAAATGACCCAGAACTTGACTGTTCGACCCATGAAAGAAATGCTCACTGGACTGGTGACAATTTCAATTGGTATTTTGTTAAAAATGATCAACCAAGATCCAAAATTTACATGCAAATTTCTCTCGCTATCAACGAAGATATGGAAGATTTGGAAGCAGGAAAGAAGGTAGCTGGAGAAGTATCGGCTCTTCAAAAGAAGGTCCTTTTTGTTTTGAATGAGGAACAGCAAGGGAAAAAGCAGTCAACTCCTCAGAGTAGCTCAAGGAGGAGGAGAGCTCTTCTAGGATCACCAGAGGACAGGATTTCTAGCATAAATTCCAAGAAAGAAAAGAAGAAATTAGATTTTGAAACCAATTCAGAGTAGTCTACAGTGAAAAAGACAAATATTCTCAATTTTCCATACACAAATTTAGAAATAGAGTCGGAAAGGGAAGATGAAAGTCCAGAGCATTCCATAGAAATTGCACAGGACTATGAAACTTTTACTCCCATAGATAAAGGTGAAACCTCAAAAAGTAAGAAGTCAAAGAAATCACAAAAAAGTAAAGAGCTGAAAGAGGTGATAGCACAACAGGAGGTTCTGGAAAGAGTGATAAAGGCAAGATACAAAGCCTTATCAGAAAACTTTGCAAAGACAAATGCAACTTTTGAGAAGTTAGCTCATGAGAGTGTCAAAGACAAAAAGAGAAAGAAGAAAATCACCAAGGATTATAACAGCTTGTGGTGGTTAGCAAAACATCTCAAGAGGAAAATCAAGAAATTGAAGGAGAAGATTAATACACATCCAGATCTACAGGTACTGGCCCAGGTTGTTGTGAATTTGCAGGGAGATAAATCAAAGGAACACTGAGTTTTTGGTAAAACAATAGTTTTGAATATGAAGGGTTTCTTTTTGGCCAAAGACAGAGCTTTCACCAGTGCAAAAGGAAAAATTACAACCAATTAGCTGGTGAAAAGCAGGGCATTCACCAACTAACTAGCATATCATAAGGTGGATTAGCTGGTGAAACTATAGAAAGAAATTTTTGGAAATTTAAGCTGGAGCCAAGAAATTTTGGAGTGATTAAAGGGTTATGGGAGCATCAAAGGCTTAACCACCAAATCAAAAACAATCAGCATAAAAAATTCGTGGAGATTTTGGCACCAAAGGTTAAAAAGGGTCGACTAAAATTTTGGTTATGGTTGTTGAAAGATTCCAGCTACAGAAGACAGGTGTCTTTATCCTCTACGACATATCAGAGTCATCAAAGTGATGAAGACTAGATGTCAAAGATCAACAAAGAAGACAGTTTGAGTCCTAGGAACTAGTCTTTTGATTATCAATTTGTATTTTCTTAGTTTTATTTTCTATATTTAGATATACAGATCCAAGTTTTTAGTATCTAAAAACTGATTGTAAAGGCTATAAATGCCTATCTTTTTAAGAGACTGAGGCTCAATCCTAGATACATTTTGGCTCATGTACTTAGACTCTTATCTTGATATGAATCACAGTCTTCTTTTGCTACCAATGTCAGATGTGTTCATGTGTTGAATTACTCTGTACTTTGATTCAGTTTAGCTCAGCTTTTAAGAACTGTTATATTCTTATTTAGCTCATGAATTTGAATTAAAGGATCTCTTACTATCTTGTATGACCCTGCATGTTAATGTATTTGGTTATCTAGATTAGTGTTCTTCATACCCTATTCCAATTACTTTATCTAATTATTGATTTCTAAAAGCACTGGCTCATTCTAATGCATGAAATTTTGTTCTTCTCATTAGCCATTGAGTTATCCCACTGATCCAAGCATACCAAATTTAACATATTCTTGAGTTACCAAGAATCTTTGGCCTACAACCCCAAAGAGTTTCTTGGAGTGATAACACATTCAATAATAAGCATTCAAATACTCCCGTGTCATTATCATCCATTATGATATTGTTCATTTTTCTCTAAACCACTCTCTGAACCAATGTATGAACTAGTCTCTGAATCCATGCTATCACCCACTATCATATATGTGTCCAAACCTGCTAAGCATTCTTACGAATTCATATGTGTCCATGTCACCCATAACTTTCAAGAATATCCTTATGATGATATCGCTTCTGATGACTGATGCAACACCCCTCTCTTCTAGGGGCTGCATGACCTCTCGGTCAAGGATCTTCAAATACTTGAGTCAAATTAGCTCTTCGAGCCTCTGCTAGACCTAAAATTTTATTCACATAGGTCCCTTTTTGTTACCTCACACAGGTTTGTTTCACTCGCTTAGCATTTTCCTGGCGCTTCTGGTAACACAGAGTGGTGAGCGCTAGCTCCTCTGCTAGGCCCTTCTCCTTATGGACATGGTATATGTCCCCAGTGTTGTGTCCCTTTTCATCACCCAAATGAGAAAAATAAGGACACTTACAAGTCCAGTTGGGTTATCTAGACAGGACATAGATGAATGCAAGAGTTAGAAGCATCAAGCATAAGAAATAAACAAACAACTAAGCTAATAGAAATAAAGGAAACTAAACTAGAGTGCATAAGGGAAATAGAACAAAAAAATAAACAAAATTCATGCCACCAATGGATAAGTTGTATTAGTGGGAAAACACCAAAGAAAAAGGGAAACTTATGGATCCCCTCTTCCTCCAAGGGAGGGCTCTTGAACCCCCAATGATTGAGATCTTCTTACAAGTAGAAAAATAGAAGGAAATAGTGAAGAAATCCAAAGCTCATTCACTCAAGAGGTGATGTGAATGACTAAATGAGATGGTGCTTGTATGCTCTAATGAGGAAAGAGGTTCCTCTAAGAGAATATAGGTAGCATAAAAATACAAATGAATTCTTGGAAATATAGTGCACCCATGGCCTATTTTTATAGAAAATTTTTGAGGCATTATTCAACCTGTCTTTAGTGTGAACAAGGGGATCTTTAGGGCACCCTTAGGTCTTTGACCAACCCCCCACTCGGATTCAGCTCGCATTTGGGTTTCAAATCAACTTGGGAGATGAACTAGAAGTGGGTGGAAGGCCGACCAAAATAATAAATGCGTCGTTCTGAGGTATGCACGACTTTTTGCATCCACAGTCGTGCATCAGGTGCATGTGCACTTTTTCGGCATTTTTCGACTGTCGTACATGGGTGTGCTTCCTTTGTATCCTTAGCACATGCTTATTTTATATCCATTTGTATAGTTTTGTTCCCTTTGGAAATGTATTTTTTGGACCATGGATGAACTAATGGGTGTTTGGAGATGTTGGATTCTTGTAACCATTTGAGGATGAAATTCCAATGATAACACCCAGGCTAGCCCCTTTCGCGACTTTCATCTTCAGCTGTTTTGAGTCAAGCCGATTTATTTTTCCCCAAACTCCAGACTAGCGAAATCACCTGATAAATATCTACATTCCTCATTCCTCTGAAAACCAATGACTGTGATCTACTTTGGGACTATTTCTTAGGGAGTTTCGAGTGTTCCAAACACTCTTCTTCCCCGTAGTTATTTTTACTCGGAGCTACGGATCGAACACCATGTGGTTGCCTCGATCAAAAATTGAGATTCTCCTGCATTCCCACTTCGGGCGACCTGCATTTAGTGCCCCTATACTCCTCTTTCTCCCAGAGTTTCAATCCTATGAGGTTGGATATCTTCTGCCATGCATCCTATCCCAAAGGATGGCTCAGATGGACTCTGACGCTCCGACCTTCATGAGCTTGTGGGCCTCCTCACTTCAATTCCTTCGTAGTGACTTTTCTCTGGAGTAAATATCCACTCTCCACATGTCCCTTCGTTCATCAATGACTCTTATTGACTCCGGCCTTCATAAATTTTGACCCTCAGAAACTTACTTGGCAATTTCCCTGAAGTGTTCTATCACCAGAGTGATAGATTTGATGCCACATGTTCCAACAATGGAAAGATAGGATGATTCCTTACCTTTGGAGCTTCAGATTAATTCTAGTCAATGACTCCACTTCCTCCTTTCATTTTCTCTAGAGTACACATTTCTAGACTTCATGATCTGCTAATGCATGTCCCTCTCAGATTGACGACCATGATTTACTTCGACAGTTCGAGCTTCGGGAGGCTTGGCTTCACTACTCTCATTTTATTCGGAGTACTCTTATCCTGGAGTACACTGATCTCTGTCACATGTACTTCTTGGATCCAATGGTCTAGATATATTTTCCCTTCGTGACTTCGCGAGAATTTATATTTGGTCCATGCAAATATTCTAGAGATTTTCCTCTTGGACTCTCTGATCTGTTGTAACATATCCTTCTTGATACCGACATCTTATATTTACTTCGCAACTTCGGGAAGTAGGAGATCTCACTCCTTGGACAACTTAAAACCTCCTAAAACATGAAGTGTCAAAGGACTCAAATATTATCCTTTGCACAACTTCCCCAGATCTCATGGTCGGGATTCCTCCGAGTGGATCTTACTTGTTGATTGTGAAATTTTTAGTGGACTTCTCCCTACTGAAGACTTCATGTCCATTGTCTCTTCTGATCGTGTTCCTCTTGAAAGATATTGATTCCTCCGAGTGGATCTTACTCGTTGATTGTGAAATTTTTAGTGGACTTCTCCCTACTGAAGACTTCATGTCCATTGTCTCTTCTGATCGTGTTCCTCTTGAAACTTTAATCTCCTCATAATGCCTATTCGACACTTAACTGAATGTCGACCATGTGAACCCCTTGCAAAAGGTTTATTTCACGACTCAACTCCTTTTGTGGGTGATTTTGCACTCCTTGGAACAATTCTTACATGACTCAATTGTTCCTCCTAAAAAATGTGACTTTGAGAATGTTTCTGCCTATGCACACCTTGCATGGTTCTATTTCACTCTTTTCAAATAACTTCACATTATCCCCCCTGAGCTTTTGATTCAAAACCGACTCTGTCAAGGCACTCCTTATGGACACTATGCACACCTTGCATATAAAATTCCACGTTATCTCTTCTGAGCTTCTGAGTCAAACTATACTCTGTTAATGCACACCTTGTGGACACTATGCACTCTGTGCATAATATCGTAGGAGAGAAACAATTGAAACTTATCTAAACCTCACAGATTCATACATTCAACCATGTAAACCATTAATAACATAAGAACAAGTAATAACAGAGAATTGCAATTAAGAAAAAAGCCTACCATTCATTCAGATAGACACAGTAACAACAACACCAAACATTTGGAACAATGCTTGTCTATTATATTCATTCAAATGATATGTACATGGGCTCATACAAATCAATAAGCTTCTACAGTTTCAACTACAATAATCTTTAGCTACAATACTCTTCAACAAATTTCAACAACTACTTTCAAATAACTCTCAACAACCTTATCTGGGAAACAAAAACACATATTTATATAAGAGGTCTCATAGAGATTTTTCCCTCTGACTACCTCATTGCTATCCTATAAAAATAAAATATTTCAACTACTAAGGTTTTGTTACAATAAATGATTGGTATAGACAGATAAGAGTGAATATTTTAGATCTGTACTACTATTAACTACATTAAAAAAAACACAATCTCGATCAATCTCACGTGATGGTTCAGCCTCTTAACATTTAAAATATTCTTTAATTACAATCTTTTCAAGGTATTTCATGACATGCCTTTTTTAAAATTCAAAACACTTCAAAATGCGCTAGGGCGTTGATTTGTCCTCCAATTGTGCTTTGATGAAGATGCTCCTACATCATACTCCTCTAGACAAAAATTCATGGACTCTTGTCCATGATCCCCTGCATTGACTTTCCATGCTTCTGAATATCTTCTTCATTTACCCAACTGGAATTTTCTATTGGGTGGCCTTTCCACTTTACCAAATATTCAAAATAGGTGTTCCTCTTGGTTTTCTTACCAATCCTCTGGTCTATGATCTTCTCCATCTATGGATTTTCTTCTATAGGCATATGCTTCTCCCACTGGATCTCTTTTTTATCTTCTGATCCTTTGGTGTCATCTTCCCTGTAAGGATACTGGCCTGAAATGTTGAATATGGGCGATATTCCCACATCCTCTGGTATCTCTAACTCATAAGAATTTGCATCAAATTTCCTTAAGAGTTTCCATGGTTCTATCTTTTTCAATTTGTTATGCGTTCCCCTTGGGAACCTTTCCTTTCTGAGAGTTTCCATAACTTGATCTCCCACTTCAAATTAAGTTATCTCCTGTGTTGATCAACTATGCATTTATATTCTCTGTTGTTGTTCTGCGACTTCTCTTTAATCTAATTATGAAGCTTTTGCATTTGTGCTGTGAATTATTTTTCTCCAACACTTCTAAATTCACTCTTCTCCAAATCTCTCAACTCTGATACTCCTCTTGGCTTCATACCATATACTATCTAGATTGGAATCTTCCTTGTACTCTTGTTTGGTGAGTCATTGTATGCAAACTATGCTTATGACAAAATCTGACCCCACTAGCTATGATGTTCAATGACCAGACTCCTCAAAAAATTCCTAAACTTTGATTTAATACCTCAGTATGTCCATCTGTTTAAGGTTTATATGCTGAACTAAAGGAAAATTATGTCCCCAGCTTCTTCCACACTATCCTCCATAAATGGAGAACAAATTTGTTGTCCCTATCTGAGAGAATACTCTTGGGAAATCCATAAAGTCTCACAACTTTCTTGAGAACTTATCAACTACAACAAATATGGAATTTCTTCCCTTTTGTGTTCTTGGAAATCCCAACACTAAATCCATGCTTATTTCATTTCAGGGCCTATCGGAAACAAAAAATGGCTTATACAAACCAGTATGTTTTCGCTTTCCTTTTTCATACTGGAAAATCTTACAGATGTTTACAATTTTTTCCACTTCTACCCTCATACTTGGCCAATAGTATGAATAGTTCATCTTTGGAAATGTCTTATCATGGCCAAAATGTCCTGCTATACCTCCACTATGTTTTTTATTCGACAGATTATCTCTCATCGAGCACTTTGGTATGCACAATTGGTTACCTTTAAACAATAATCCATCTTGAATCTGATACTCTGTCCACGAGATTTTGTCTCTGATCAAAGTATTTTCACATGCTTCATATGCCTCTTTAAAATATGGATCATCACAGTACATCTCCTTAAGGTTTTCAAGCCCTAAGGTTTTCACTCGAAATTCCTACAGAATCAGACATCTCCTACTCAATGCATCAACAACTTTGATAGCATTACCAGAAATATGTTTAATGACAAAAGTGAAATTTTGCATAAACTCTTTCCACTTAGCATGTATTTGATTTAATTTCTCTTGTCTGGTTATGAATTGTAAAGGTTGGTTATCATTGTACAAAACAAACTCTTTTGAAACAAGGTAGTGCCTCCATTTCTTTAAGTCTTTAATTACTGCATAAAATTCTTTATCATATGTGGAGTACTCCCTCTTGGTGTCATTAATCTTATCGCTGAAATATGCAACATGCCTATTATCTTGGCTTAAGACTGCTCCAATTTCTACTCCACTAACATCACATCGTACTTGAAATGTCTTCTCGAAATCTGGCAAGACCATAATTGATTGTTCTATTATCTTCTCCTTTAATATCCTAAAGATTTTCTTAGCTTCTTCTTTCCACTTAAAAGACTTGTGTCTCTTTTTCACCATATCTAATATTGGTGCACAAATACCACTGAAACTTCTAATGAAATTCTGATAGAAACTTGATAATCCATGGAAGCTTCTCACCTCGAATATGCTCCTTGGCGATGGCCAATCTTTGATTGCTCTCACCTTATCTGGATCGATTTTCAATTCATTTGAAGAGATTACAAAACCCAAGTAAATGAGTCTTGTCTTCATAAAAGAGGATTTCTTCAAATTTATCAACAACTTCTCCCGCTGCAATCTTCTCATCACTAATGTTAAGTGTCTCAAATGCTCTTTTTCAGTTTTACTGAAGACTAGTATATCATCTAGATATACAATTATAAACTTACCAATAAAATAATTCAATACCTCATTCATCAACCTCATAAAAGTACTTGGGGAGTTTTTTAATCAAAATGGCATAACAAGCCACTCATACAACCCTTCGTTAGTTTTGAAGGTTGTTTTACACTCATCACCTTCTCTCACCCTTATCTGGTGATATCCACTTTTCAAGTCTATCTTCGAAAAATAGCTTTCTCCACTCAAACTATCCATTAAGTCATCCATACTGGGAAAATGAAATTTGTACTTGATGGTGATTTTGTTTATGTCTCTTGAGTCTGTACACATTCTCCATCCTCCATATTGTTTCGAACTCAACACAGTTGGTACTGTGCATGGACTCAAGCTCTCTCTGACTAAACCCTTGTCCATCAAATCCTGGACTTGTCTCTTTACCTCCTCATTCTCTTGAGGTGTCAATTTGTATGCTTCTTTGTTTTGAAAATTCACTCCTGGTATTAGATCAATGTGATGGTTGATACTCCTGATGGGTGGTAATGAGAAAGGTAACTCATCCACTACTATGTCAACAAAATTATCTAACAACTCCTAAAAAAATTTAGGAAGATCATCCATAGAAGTACTTGTAAGGATAACTCTAGGCTTCCTCACCACAAAAAATTGCATCTCCTATTCCTTCTTGACTTCACTTAAGAGTTCCTTCCCACTCATGAGAAGTATACTTCTGTTGGCTTCTTCCTTCACTTTCTTATCCTCTATGGGTAGTATCATGTGCATCCTATCGTTGTTTTCCAAGGTGTAAGTATTTTTCCTCCCATCATGAATGAATTTTTTGTCAAAATGCCATGGTCTCCCCAACAAGGCATGACATAAATCCATGGGAATCACATCACACAAAATCTCATTTCTATATCCTCCTATCTTAAATTCAACTACACATTGTTTAGTTACCATTACCTGGTGACCTTTCTGCAAACATGAGACTTTATACAGACTCGAATGTGCAGTTGTCTCTAGCTCTAATTTCTAAACCATATTTATGGATACCAAGTTATCAATGCTCCCACTATCAATTATCACCTTCCATACCCTATCTCCAGTCTTGCAAGAAGTCCTGAACAAACTATTCCTCTGCACTGGTTTCTCCACCTCTAGCTTTGGCTTCAAGAGAACCTTCTTCATCATCAAATATCTCCCATATTTTGTGCCTTCTTCTTCAAAATTCCACTTCTGTGCTTTTGAAATGTGAGCTTCACCTCCTTATTTTTTTCTCTTCGGGCATTCCCAAGACATGTGTCTTGTTTTTCCACAGGCATAACACTTCACCTCTCCTCCTTGGCCTCTTCCTCTTCCTCGAGGAAAATAATTTCTTCCACCATATGGTGTCCCTCAGGAACTTCCTCCTCTTTCTAAGTGACTATGTGTCTTTCCAATCTCAACCTTGGGCTTCTCTACCTTGTCATGGAAAATTCCTTTACCTATGTTTAGACTTCTTCCTCTGCTTCACTGGCTCTATTTCCTAGCCAAACTATCTTCTGCCTTCAATGCAATCCGATAAGAATCCCCCATCATTCTCACCACTATCATGTTGATTTCATCATGGATTTCATATCTCAGGTCATTAATATACCTGGCAACCTTTTCATCATATTTTTCTCTCCTTCTAGCCCTGATGTTCAGCTTATAAAATTACTCGGTGTATTATTTTATTGTTTGTCCTTTCTATATCAGGTTCTATAACTTCCTGAATAGATTTATCTGATAGTATTTGGGTATGAATTTATCCTTCAACTTGGATACCATTCTATCCCAGTTCTAGATCTTTTACTTGCCTTTGCTTTTTCTGTCATCTTGTAGTTCATCCCACCATAGTGTTGTGTGTCCCTTCAATCTGGTGACAACATGTTTTACTTTCTTATATTCATCAAATTCTTCATAGTCAAATTATTTGTCCATTTCCCTTATCCAATCCAACAATTATTCAACATCTAAGTTACCTTCCTACATTGGGATTTCTATTTTTTCTCTTGCTCCCAATTTGACAACAACTTTCAGCAAGCATTCTTTTGCAGCATCTTCTCCTGCAACTCCTTCAAATTCCACTTCTTCTCTCTTTGCATCACTGGCGTCTCCAGCATCAGGTTCTCTTCTTTATGATGTCTCCATAGCATATAATATTGCATGCATTTCTCTCATCTCCCTTTCCACAGCTCGATTTTCCACAGGTTTCTCTACACGTCTTCTAGGCGGTATTATGTTGAACTTTCCTTTTACATAGATACCACTTGATGTATATTATACCACTAGATGTTACCAGACTACTTCCTTCTCTTATACAGAGCACAATTTGAGGCTCTGATACCACTTGATGTAGGACCCCTCTCTTCTAGGGGTTGCATGACCTCCTGGTCATTGATATTCAAATACTTGATATGAATCAGATCTACGGGCCTTTGATAGACCCAAAATTTAATTCACACAGGTCCCTTGTTGTTACCTCACGCAAGTTTGTTTCACCCGCGCAACCTTTTCCTGGTGCTTCTGGTAACATAAAGTATTGAGTGCTAGCTCCTCTACTAGGCCATTGTACTTATGACCATGAGCTATGACCTCAGGCTAGCCCCTTTCACGACTTCGGGCTTCGGCTATTTCAAGTGCAGCCGATTTATTTTTCCCCTAACTTTGAAATAGCAAAATCACCTAGAAAATATATACAATCCACGTTTCTCTGAAAACCAATGGTTGTGATCTACTTCGGGACTCCAATTTTGGAATTTTCGAGTGTTCCAAACACCCTTTTTCCCCAGAGTGATTTTTCCCTAGATCTACGGATTGAGTGCCACGTGCTCACCTTGATCAATGGTCAAGATTGTCCTTTGTTCCCACTTTAGGCAACCTGTGTTGGAAGATTGGTTGTTGTCATTGATGTCAACCCTAGTCATGGGTTTTGGACCAGAAGATTGATGAAGTTATTTGGACATGAAGGAAAATGAAAATGAAGATACAACACCCATGGATGGAACATGAAGGAAAAAATGAAAATGAAGATACAACACCCATGGGATGGATAGTATACATCATGCTCTTTCCGTGGTATGTGGCACGTCATCGATCCTCATGGTTGAGGAGAAATGAATTTCTTGAAGATGACAAAGTGAAATGAAAAAAGAAGTACATGTACGCCCTGAAGACAATTAAAGAAAGAATTACAAAATAAGAAACCCACAGTCGGCCCTAATAAAGGAAGTGACATAAATGGTATAAATAAAACATCAATATACATTCATTTGATACAAGTCGAATTTCGTGAGAGATGAAGAAGTAAAAGAAGGTCGGATTTCAAGGGAGGGATGTGAAGTCTTTGGTGATGAGTTCTAAGGTATGTTATTTTCAGGTCATCTTACCATTGTTTCCATAACTTTTTTCTAGAACGATCTAGATGGTGCAATCTCTATGGTAGTGAGAAGACATATCAAGGTGCCTCTGGTAAAAGTTCAGATCTTGATCTCGCTATAATTATGGAGATATACTGTGGAATATAGGGTTTGTGGGACCGGCCCTAAACTAGGGGCCAAAACAGGTGTTCCGGGTAAAACAGTCATAAATTTTCATAGCACTCTAAATGCAGGGACCACTGGAAATATTATGGACTGTAGTTTCCTGTGTGCAAGATTCAGAATCAGATGTTAAAAATTGATCTTGGGGCATGTCAGACAAGTCGGGTCTCTCTGGAATGCACCAGAATCTGAATAAAGTTTTATTATCTCACATATCTTGTAAGGAAGGAAGTCGATAGAGAGTTCAGATCTCTCTTTAAATTGGAGATTGTATCTTCCTCTTGAGTTTTATCCCTCCCTTTACATTTGGAAGCAGAAGCTACCTTTGGAAGTCATTACTTCCCCTTGAACAAAAACTATTGATTATTTCTCATATTGTGCATGGTGTATTGTGGTGTATTATGTAACTCTTTTATACTATTGTTCATTTCTCATTGATATAATTGAATGGTTTAAGTATAAGTTGAAAAGGTTTTTAAATTGTACTTGATACTGATTCACCCCCCTCTCAGTATCAACAACCTGCAGTCAACACCCTCTTCCTCCCAGAGTGTTAATCCTCTAAAGTGGAAGATATTCCGCCACACGTCCTATCCCAACAAATGACTCGGATGGAATCCAACGCTCCGACTTTCAGGAGCTCATGGGACTTCACACTTCAATTCCTCCAGAGTAAATATCCACTCTCCACATGTCCCTGTTTTCATCAACAGATCTTATTGACTACATACTTCGAGATTTTTGACCCTCAAAAACTTACTCGAAAATTTCCTCGAAGTATTCTATAACCGGAGTGATAGATCTGATGCCACGTGTTCTAACAACAGACGACTAGGATGGTTCCTTAACTTTCAAGATTCATACAAATTCTGGTCAACAAATCCACTTCCTCTGTTTCTTTTCTCTGGAGTACACACTTTCGTACTTCACGATCTGCTAATGTGTTTCCCTCTCAGATCAACGACCATGATTTACTTTGCCAGTTCAGGCTTCGGGAGTCTTGGCTTCACTACTCTCATTTACTCTAGAGTACTCTTCTCTTGGAGTATAGGAATTTCAACCGTGTGTCCTTCCTGGATCCAATGGTCCAAGTCTCTTTTCCCTTCGCGACTTCACGAGAATTTCTCTTTTCTCCACGCAAATCTTCTGAATCTTTTCCTCCCGGACTCTCTGATCTGCTGCCATGTATCCTCCTTGATAACGACGAATTAGATTTACTTCACATCTTTGAGACTTTGCTGATCCCACTCCTTGGACACCTTCAAAAATCTAAACACAAAGTGTCGAAGGACTCAAATATTATCCTTCGCGCAACTTCCCCAGATATCACGGTCAGGAAAGATCCTGATTCCTCTAAGTGGATCTTACTCGTTGATTGTGAAATTTGTAGTGGAATCCTTCCTATTGAAGACTACACGTCCACTATCTCTTCTGAGATTATTCCTCTCAAAACTTTGATCTCCTCATAATGCCTCTTGGACACTTAACCGAATGTCAACCCTGTGAATTCCTTGCAACATGTTTATTTCGCTACTCAACTCCTCTTGTGAGGGATTGTGCACTCCTTGCAACAGTTCTTACATGACTCAATTGTTCCTCCTGAACAATGTGACTTTGAGCGTGTTTCTTCCTATGCACACCTTACGTGGTTATTTTTCACTCTTTGCAAATAACTTCACATTATCCCTCCTGAGCTTCTGAGTCAAAATACACTCTATCAACCTACTCCTCATGGACACTATGCACACCTTGCATATAAATATGCACGCTATCTCTTTTGAGCTTCTAAGTTGAACTAGAATCTATCAATGCACACCTTGTGGACACTATGCACTCCTTGCATAAGCTTGTAGGAGAGAAACAATTGAAACTTATCTAAACCTCACAGATTCATACATTCAACCATGTAAAGCATTCATAACATAAGAAAAAGTAATAACACAGAATTGCAATTAAACAAAAATCCTACCATTCATTCAGATAGACACAGTAACAACAACACCAAACATTTGGAACAATACTTCTCTGTTATATTCATTAAAATGATATGTACATGGGATCATACAACTTGATAAGCTTCAAAAATTTCAGCTACAAAAATATTCAACAACTTTTAGCAACTACTTCCAAATAACTCTTAGCGGCCTCATCTAGGAAACAAAAAAAACATATTTATACAAGAGGGCTCATAGATCTTTTTACATTTGACTACCTTATTTATATCCTATCAAAATAAAATCTTTCAACTACTAAGGCTTTATTACAATAAATGATCGGTACAGACATATAAGAGTGAATGCTTCAGATTTGTACTGTTATTAACTACATTAAAGAAGATACAATCTTCATCGATCTCACGTGATGGTTCAGCCTCTTACCATTTAATATCTTCTTTAGTTACAATATTTTCAAGGTATTTCATGACATGCAATCTTTAAAATTCAAAACAGTTCAACATACATGCTAGGGAGATGAGTTTTCCTCCACTTGCACTTTGATGACGATGCTCCTGCATCACTAATGGTTTCTCTTTCCCTATTCTGATGTGCTTTTCAATGCTTTCCTTTGTGAGATCAACTAATTTCAAGTGATTCCAATTGTTAAGCCACTGCTAAGAATCTTACGAATCCATATTTTTCCATATTGTCTAAGACTCTTATACTCAAAATTCCACAATGTTAACACATCTATCTCTGTGTTATCGTTAAGTATTCACTATTGCAACTGATCATCAAACATAAAAGGTGTCCACTAGTCTTCTCTATCTGTAATCCAAACTCTACATGTTTGTAACAACTTATGTTGATGATATCTTTTTCTAAATAGAATCGTAGACTTATTCCTATGTAATTTTGTCAACTGATCAATCTGTCATATTTTACTTATGCTAACTAACTTATGCGAGTCTGTCTACTCAAACTATGTAAGTTTTTCGAAAGATGAATATGATCTATAGAGTTTCTATCTAGAATCCCCCTATTCACCATACATATTTTTTTGGAGTCTCCAAGATGGATGGCTCATAAAAAAAAAGTGTCTACTCGGATGAAGATTCATCATCGTCTTCATTGGTAGGCTCAACAACTTTCTGAACTATGACTTCTTTATTTTTGCCTATGGATTCATCTTGAAATACAATACCTGAAAGTATAATCTCTTGAACCTCTTCCTTATTTACATGTATTTATTTTCTTTCATTTCTTTTCCAAACCTTTTTGTGTCTAACATCTTCCTTCTTATTTGTGCATTTGTCTTCATCTCATGTTATTTCCAATCTTGCGATCTCTAGGACTTGTTCTTTCTTCACATGTTCTTCATGTTTTCTTATCCATACTTTCTTGTATATGATATCAATGTTCTCTTTCATGGAATTATTGATCATGCTTCTACAATCACGAGCTATGTGTCCATAGTTATGAAATTTGTAACATTCAATGTTACATGGGGCTACATAAGTATTTCTTTCTTGAACATTTATTTTATAATCCCTACAATATGTATCCTTATGTCTAAAGTTAGTACAATAAAAAAAATGACCATAAAATAAATTTACATACATGGGAGTGAATGATATTATTTGTGGTGTAGTCCTTATGAATTCATGCCTTGATTAATCATGATCATGATTGAAGCTTCTTTGTGGCTTGAACATGGATGGTTTTCTTGAAGATGTATCTTTATCAGTTTTCTTAGATTCTGGTTGACCATGATTCCTTCCTTTTAGTACTTTTGCATAACTCTTGCTCTTTTCTTCATTCTTCTTTTCTAGAAACCTAGAATGCTTCTATTTATTCTCTACTGTTGATGTGAATGTTTTTGTCTCTTCAACGTTCTTTGTTGAGATTGATGACTTTGACTCTTAGTGTGACAACTTCTTCTTCAAACTTCTCAACCTCTTCTTCTTTCTTCATTATCTAAGACTTCACGACTTCTTTTGTTCTCTTTCATTCTTTAAGTTGGATTTTCAATGTAATTATTTCTTCTTCGAGTCTTCTCTCTTCTTGACCAAACTCTTCCTCAAGATGGTTTAAGTCATCGATTCTTTCCATGAGATGATATGCCAGTATATTTTCTCTATTTTCCACTTCTTACTTTTGTGTTACAATGTTTTCTTATAAGCACTACTTTTGATATTCTATATTTTCTTCAATTCCTCTAGCCTCATCTAGTTGAGCTCTTAAATTATTGATGACATGTTGAGCTTCTTTGAAACCTTGAAAACTTTCCATTTGTTTCATCAATTCTTTCTTGAGTGACTTGTTTTTTTCTCTTTCTTTCTTTAGATCATCTAAATCATTGATAAGTTCTTCTTCATAATTGTCTTCTATTTCAAATGGATTTTCTATCTCATTACCTTCAGGGAATTCAATTTCAAGATGTCCATGTTTTTCACAATTAAAGAAAAACAACATACTTTTGTTGATTATGTACTCTTCTTGTTTTGAATCTCTCTGATATCATGAACATTTTTCCTCTTGATATGTACATGCATCTTCTTTTATTTTATGACTTTGTGATGGGTGAAGAATAGATATTATGTAACTTATCCAAAATTTATTTAGTTGATGAAAATTTACCAACCTTTTCTCTTTCTGGATCAGGTAATCCTTCCCAGATTGAATCCATTGTTGTTTTGTTATTATTCTTCAATTCATTCTTGGTTGTATTCTTTTGTTTTTTTGTAGCATTGTATCATGTCACAACTAAATACCAAATATCGTATCCATATGCCTCTAAAACGGTTCCCATTCCTATTCTTCACGTCTCATAATTTATACCATTATGACCATTAAATAGTGGTACTCCATTCTTAGTATAATCCATGACATCGTTCCAGTTGTTAAACTGTTTCCTGAAGGAGCCGACTCTGATACCAATTTTTGGATTACTGAGAGGAGGGGTGAATAAGTAATGAGCAAGTTATACAACTTATTAATCCTTCTAACCACAATGTATATTCCTTTAAATTATTCAACAATGTTCATCAGTTCATCAATAATATGCTATTGCATTATATAACATTAGCATCCATCAATGCATAATAAATAATAATAGACACGTCTACACAATGCATAATACACAAGTATTTTATGTGGAAACCCAATGCGGGAGAAAACCATAGAATTATTTTCTTATATGTCTTTAAGAATTACATTGAAGGAGGCAACAACTTCCAATTTTCTAGCTCCAACCAGAAGGAGGATCCAACCCCCTGTGTTCTCCGGCCTCAACCAAAAGGTGGCTACAACCACCCAATTCTTTGGCTCCAACAAGAAGGAGGCTCCAAACCCTTATGTTCTCTGGGTCCAACTGGAAGTTGGATCCAACCACCTATCATTGCCTCATCCTACCGCCCCGAAATATAAGTGCCAAAAGTAGACAACTCTCATTGTATCTTATTCAACCATTGTCACTGTCACGTTGTCACTATGACTGAATCAACAACTTTCATTATCACTTTCTCACTGTCACCTGTACCAAAAACTTGTAACAACCTATACCAAGAAACATATACCAACAACATGTACCAACAACCTGTAACAACACCTATACCAACAATCTATAACCAACAACATGTGCCAATAACCTGTCACAATAATATCATCAACCAATCATGTACACCAACAACTAGTACAACATGTACCATCACAAGTGCATCACCATGAACATCATAACACCTCAAAACCATCACTAATACCAATATATCTCTGCCACATCAACCATAAACCATGTGCCAATATCACTACAAATATGTCCAAAGTTCTTACAAACAAGTGCCTCTAACAATGTACCAATTATGTACAAATATCGTATCAATAACAAGCCAAGTTATACCTCATCAAGATGTACTGACATCACCATACCATACACCTCATGTATATGCCAAATCATAAACTAAGTATCCCATCAATGAACTCAACATATACCTCAACAACATACCAAAACATACATCAAGACAACCAACAAGATTCCTCTAGAAATACATCACAAATCCATAAGACAAATACCATAAACCCTTACATAATACCATGTGCCAAACCTCATTGTTATGTATCCTAAAGCACGTACCATGTCATAACCAATTGTAACCATAAAAAAATTAATATAAACATACATGTAACTCTGTAACATGCCTAGTGTATGTGATCATAGACCTACAAACCTTCCTTAAATTCAACAACAATAGACTATCATTTTCATCAAACTTTACTTTAGTCTCACATGACTAATTTTGGATTAGTTAATAACCCTTACTTGCAACAAGAATAACTATGTACCTATAATGCATAAAGGTCTGAAAATTATATACAAATTTCTTTAGTGTCTTCTATGAAAATCCTCTAGATTTCACTACTTGGAACCTCCTTGAAAAGGAGTTATAGCAAAAATGGTAGACCTTGTTGAATTCTAACTTATTCTAAAGAGTGGCCTTGTAGAGCATGCCATGCACAAAATATTTGTTGTATGCATCTGAAAATGGTAAAAAAACATACAAAAAACTATACTATAACAAATCGATTTAGTTTCACTGAATGTGGATCTGTTATGAAGAAGTTATGATGTTTTTACCCAGAAAACCTATTTTAGACTAGTTTCAAGACTAGCCACAAACCCTATATTCCATGGAGTGTTACTTCCAAAATAAATAAATAAAACCAACAAGCTCAAATTTTTATCATAGTTAATTGGATATTTTGTTTCAACATCCTCCATATTTCACTATCTGAATAATTCTAAAAAAATGGTTTTGTAAAAATGGTGAGATGACCT
>SNQJ01S0158023.1:10785-22061 GCA_010110895.2 Picea sitchensis
GGCGCTTCATCTCCTAGGGTTAGGTTTTTGGATGTCTAGGGTTTTTGGAATTCCTCTTTATTGTAAAAAGGCCTTCAAAGCCTCATTGTAATCATCTTCTTGAGAATGAGCACAACCGTCACATATCTTCTTAGAGATAAGTTGTCACCATTCCAACAAGATTGTTTTCTGTTGCATTTTATAGTTTCAGCTTATTTCCTTATTGAATAGAAAACTAGTTTTACTACATCTCTGTTATTTTGTGTTAAGCACATGTTAATAATCTGTAGTCATTTCATTCTGCTCATAAAATTTGGATTAGTGGTATCAGAGGGGTCCGCTCCTTGTTGTCTTAATGCATGTCTCGAATGAGGTCGGATTACAAAGAGTTGGGTCTTGAGCTTGTTTCTCTTAAGGACAAAATCTCTCGCATGCCCAAGTGACCTATCATGGCAGGAGAAAAGAAATATGGTGGGACAAGAGATCCTTTCAAAATTTTCCTTGAGGAAGTCCTCATGCAACAGAGGAACGCGATGATGGATAGTTCCGTGCAAATCCTTCGGCGGCTACCAATAGGTGATGCATCTTCTTCGAGTAGAGGCTCCGACCCCTTCAAGGTACAAATAAACTTCGATATTCCTATATTTGAAGGTCAGATAGACGCAGATGTTGTAGGAAAGTGGTTGAATCTAGTAGAAGGGTATTTTTCTTTCCATAATTTTTCAAATAGAGAAAATATTACTTTTGCGCTACTCAAAGCCATTCCCCATGTCAAATATTGGTAGGAAACTTTCTGTGAGAAAAAGGAAATAGAGGAACCCTCATTATTTACAGTCATGACCACTTGCGAATCCTTTAGGTATTCTATTAAGGAACAATACTACCCTGTCGGAAGTTATGATGACCTGTATACCAAATGGACCACACTACGACAATAAAGAGACTAAGCAGTGCTAGATTTCACAAATATCTTCCATACCTTGCGCACCAAGTTGGGTATCAAAGATTCATAACGACATCTGGTGTTCAAGTATCGCAGTGATATGCATAGATACATCTAGACCGAAATGAAGTTTTTGGACATATCATCCTTGGGTGCGGCCTACCAATATGTCATCAAAATCGAGCAGAAGCTCAAAAAAAAGATGCGACAATTTGGGCCTGGGAACCCCTCACAACAAAAGCCAAAAAAGGGCTGAAGTGAAAGCCTCTGAATCAGATGCAGATTCTAACTCTGAATCAGAACTAGAAAGGGGAATATGGATCATTGATGCAGAACCCAGTGCCACTATTGTTACCACCAAGCTCCAGCCTGGTGAACCAGACGAACCAGAAGAAGGAGAGCGCCTCTTCCATTCACAGATGTGGGTAAAATGAACCCCACTGCACTTCATCGTTGATAGAGGTAGCCAAAATAACCTCATCTCAGTAGAGGTTGTCAAGCGGTTGGCCTTGCCGACAACACCACACCCACAACTCTACACCATTGGATGGCTCCGCCAAGGAAGCGATCTCCGCGTCAGCCAACAATGTTGACTGACATATGGCATCAAGCCCTTCAAAGACAAGGTATTGTGTGATGTTGCTCCTCTCAAAGTTTGTGATGTTCTTTTGGGCCAAACTTATTTATGTAAACGTCATGTTTTATATGAGTCTAGGCCTCATAGTGTTATTATTAATTTGAACATGAAATTGTAAAACATACCCGAGGCAGTCCAACCTAGTGTTATTTCCTTGATCTCTGCTAAGCAATGCAGCAAGGTCATCTCTTAGATGGGGAAGTTTGTATTCTTCATGATTCGCTCTCAGAATGAGCGAAAGATCACAACCACATCCAGGGTCTTTGTGGCCAACCTCTCCACACAACAGAAGCAAGTAGATAAGGTCGTGGAAGAATACTTAGATATCTTCTCCTCACCTACTGAGGTACCTCTGCACTACTAGGTTAAGCACGCCATCGATCTGACCCCCGATGCACCGCTGCCCAATGGAAAAATCTATCGTCACTCTCTGTTAGAGAATGAGGAGATCAAGTGAAATATCTAATAACTTCTCCACAAGGGGCACATCCATCCCAGATCATCACCTTGCAGGAGCCCAATCATGTGGGTACAGAAGAAAGATGGAACCTGGCGACTCTACATTGATTACCGAGATCTAAATAAAATCACAGTCAGAAACCGGTACCCAATTCCCTGAATCGACGACCTCCTTGATCAACTCATGGGGGCCAAATACTTTAGTAAGATTGATCTGAAGTCTGGCTACCACTAGGTCCCGATAGAATAGACAGATGTATGGAAGATCACCTTCAAGTCAAAGGAAGGCATTTTTGAATGGTTGGTCATGCCCTTTGGTTTGACAAATGCTCTAGCCACTTTCATGAGGATGATGGATGATATCCCGCAACCATTCACCAATAATTTTGTAGTGGTGTATCTAGATGAAATTCTCATTTACAAAAAGACTTGGGTCGAACACTTACATCATATTCAGTAGGTTTTGCACACCCTGCCGTAGAACAAGATATACGCCAACTTGGAAAAATACTCATTTAGCATAGAAAGTGTCTGTTACCTAGGATACATCATTGATCAACAGGGCATACATGTGGATCCATCCATGATCCAAGTCATCCATGATTGGCCAACCCCAACCACACTCACTGAGCTTCAGAGCTTCTTGGGCCTTGCCAATTTCTACTGCAGGTTCGTGTTGGGATTCTCCCATATTGCATGGGCCCTCAACCAAATAAACATGGGTGATGGTAAGGAAAAATTTGCGTGGGGCCGGTCCCAATAACAAGCGTTCGATGATTTGAAGCAGTGCTTGTGCTCAACCCTGGTACTTTCACTGCCAGACCTGCAACAACTCTTTGAGATTAAGACAGATGCTTCAAACTATGTTATGGGTGTCGTTCTCACTCAGCACAACCACCCTGTGGCCTATCATAGTGAGTCACTATTATATGTTGTTCGTAAGTACCCTACTTACGACAAATAAATGTACTCCATTGTGAAAGCTTGTCGCCAGTGGAGACATTACATTCTTGGGAAGGAGACAATCATCCACACTGATCATAAGCCACTGCAGTTCATGTAGACACAAGTAAAATTGCAGAATGACTGCCATCAAAAGTGGTCCACATACTTGCAGGAATTCCACCTCAACATCAAGTATAAAACATGAAGTGCCAATCACATCACTTATTTCTTTAGTAGACCGCCAGTCACGACACGCACCACAGTGCTAGACTCTTGCGGCCATGAGACCTCTGGATGCCCCCAACTCTATGAGACAAACCCGAAATTCGGCACCACCTACCAAATGTTGGGTAAAAACGCAATTGTCAATAATTTCCATCTTCAGGATGGGTTGTTGTGTTGTCTGGGCCATATCTGTGTTCCATCATGTGAGCGAGGGAGGCTGATCTGGGAATCCCACTATAGTTGGGTGGCAAGACACTTTGGCGTCGAAAAGACAATGGTGATGCTACATAAACATTTCTACTGGCCAAAACTTTGACAGGAGGTCAACAAGTACAACAGGTCCTGCACTGCCTGCGTTATTTCCAAACCGACCACTAAGAAAAAAGGCATGTACACCCCTCTTCCTACTCCTTTCAGGCCATGGGAATCCATCTCAATGGACTACATGTCAGCCCTCCCATCCACCAAGTGGGGAAATGACTGTGTTTTTGTGGTTGTTGATCTCTTTTCTAAGATGGCGATTCTGGTTGCCTACAAGAAAAGCATCACAACAAAGGCCACTAGTAATCTCTTCTTTGAATGAGTTTGGGTACATTTTGGAATCCCACAAACCATTGTATCAGATTGGGACAGTTGATTTCTCATCACATTCTAGTTGAGCCTCTGGTCACTGTTGGACACCAAGCTCACCAAATCCACGACCTTCCACCCCTAGACAGATGGCCAATCTTAGGTCATAAATCGAATGATTGTGCATATCCTTCTCATGTATAATTCAAAGAACCTTCACACATGGGATGATACCCTTCCCTATGTAAATCATAGCTACAACTGATCCCTGCATAGCTCAATCAGACACATCCCCTTTCAGGTGGGGTTGGGATTCCAACCATTGGGTCCCATAGATGTTGCACTTCCCCTTGAGGTCACCTCGACTGACTCATCTCTTGCTCCAACTGAAGCTTACAAAGACACCTAGTACATTAAGAAGATCTACCACATCCACCAACAATTCCAGGATATCCTACAAAATTCCAATGACAAGTACAAACAACGCCATGATCAACATCAAGTGCCACATAAGTTTCAAGTGGGAGACAAAGTTTGGTTTCACTTGCAGAAAGAACGCCTTATAGGACCCCATCAAAAGATTCACCCACTCCATTATGGGTCATACACTATCACCAAGGCCGTGGGGGATAATTCTTTTGAGCTCAACATTCCTCCTTTCCTTAGCCTGCACCCAGTGTTCAATGTGGATCTCCTTCGCCCTTATTTCCCACCATTATTGGACACCTGAGAAGTAGAAGACCAACTGACACCAACAGAGCTCAACCCCGACTGCATACAACATGCATCCAATGATAATATTGTGGAAACACAGATCAAGGGAACTCAATAGCAAAGGATCCAGCTTTATCGAGTTGTCAAAGCAGGGCAACTCCTGCACCAAGGAAAGTGGCTCACCCGTGGCCAAATTCAACATGAATTTCCACATATGATGGGGGGCCTCAACGCAATGGAGACAATTTATTCCTAAGGAAGGAGGATTGATCCAGGTGGATATCGGTGGCCACCCACATTTTCCAAAAGGCTCAAAACATTTTTCTGGCAATTTTGACAATTTACTATTTTTAGCAGTTGTAACTTCCGGGGCCATTTTGAGGGCCTAAATGAAGTTTTTTCAGGATCAAGATTCTCATTTATAGTCAAGGGAATGATTGAGAAACCAAGATGAATCTACGCGATGATACATTTCCAACGGGGTATCACGCACCTAAAACGAAGAGCGTATGCAAAAGTTACAACCCCAGAAAGTTGATGTACTAACTTACCAAAACAGGGCCCACATGACTTTTGGCGCTTTGTCTCCTAGGGTGAGTTTTTTGGATGTCTACAGTTTTTGACATTCCTGTTTGTTGTAAAAACACCTTAAGATCCTCATTGTGATCATCTTCTTGTGAATGAGTGCAGCTGCCACATCTCTTCTTAGAGATAAGCCACCACCATTCCAACAAGCTTGTTTCTGCTACATTTCACAGTTTCAGCTTATTTTGTTATAGAATAGAAAACCAATTTTATTGTATCTCTGTTAATTTGTGTTAAGAACTTGTTAATAATATGTAGTCATTTTTTTCTTCTCATAAAATCTGGATCAGTGGTATCAGAGTGGTCTGCTCCTTGTCATCTTAATGCATGTCCCCAACGAGGTCGGAGTACAAAGAGTTGGGTCTCGAGCTTGTTTCTCTTGAGGAAAAAAGCTCTCACACGCCCAAGCGACATATCATGGAAGAAGAAAATAAATATGACAGGACAAGAGATCCTTTCAAACTATTGATTGAGGAATCCCTCATGCAATAGAGGAACGAGATGATGGATAGTTTCACGCAAATCCTTCGGTGGCTACCAACAAGCGACACATCTTCTTTGAGTGGAGGCGCCACCCCCTTCAAGGTACAAATAAAATTTGATATTACTATATTTGAAGATTAGATAGACACAGATGTTGTAGACAAGTGGTTGAATCTACTAGAAGGGTATTTTTCTGTCCATAACTTTTTGAATAGAGAAAAGATTACTTTTACACTCCTCAAAGTCGTTCCCCATGTCAAAGATTGGTGGGAAAAGTTTTTTGAGAAAAAGGAAACAGAGGAACCCTCATTATTTATAGTCACGGACACCTGGGAATCCTTTAGGGATGATATTAAGGAACAATACTACCCCGTCGAAAGTTATGAGGACCTGTATACCAAATGGACCACACTACGGAAAGAAAGAGACCAAGCAATGTCAAATTTCACAAATACCTTCCATACCTTGCACACCAAGCTGGGTATCAAAGATTCAGAACAACATCTAGTGCTCGAGTATCGTGGCACTCTGCATGGATACATCCAGGTCGAAATGGAATTTATGGACATCTCATCCCTGGGCGCGACCTATCGATATGTCGTCAAAATCGAGTAGAATATCAAACAAAAGATGTGGAAATTTTGGCCTAGAACCCCTCACAACAAAAGCCAGGAAAGGGCAGCCTCAACCCACAGAACAAAGGATAGAGAAAATATGGGAACTATCAGGACAACCAGTCCAAGCCACAAGCAAAGAAGGACACCGAAAATACAAAGAAAGATAACGAGAAATGGTGCGACTTCCATAAGAGCCCTTGGCATAACATTGTTGACTGTCGCTCAAAGTAGTCATTGGTGGCCGAAGTGAAAGCCTCTGAATCAAATGCGGATTCTGAATCTGAGATAGAACCAGAAATGTGAAGAAGGATCATTGACGAAGGATACAATGCCACCAATTCTACCACCAAGATCCATCCTGGTGAACTAGACAAGCCAGAAGAAGGAGAGAACCTCTTCCATTCACAGAAGTGGGTAAAAGGCACCCCATTGCACTTCATTGTTGATAGCGGTAGCCAGAAGAACCTCGTCTCGGCAGAGGTCGTCAAGCGGTTGGCCCTGTCGACAACACCACACCCACAACCTTACTACATTGGATGGCTCCACCAAGGAAGTGATCTTCGTGTCAACCTACAATGCCGACTATCATATGACATCAAGCCTTTCAAAGACAAGGTTTTGTGTGATGTTTCTCCTCTCGAAGTTTGTGATGTTATTTTGGTCCAACCTTATTTATGGAAATGTCATGATTTATATGAGTCTAGGCATCGAAGTGTTATTATTACTTTGAACAAGAAACTATATAGGATACCTGAGGCAGTCCCACCTAGTGATATTTCCTTGATCTCTGCTAAGAAATGCAGGAAGGTCATCTCTCAGATGGGGAAGTTTGTCTTCTTCATGATTCGCTCTCAGAATAAGTGAAAGATCACAGCCACATCCAGGATCTCTGCGACCGACCTCTCCACACAATAGAAGCAAGTAGATAAGGTTGTGGAATAATACCCAGATATCTTCTCCTCACATACTAGGTTATCTCTTCACTGCCAAGTCAAGCACCCCATCGATCTGACCCCCGGTGCACCGCTACCCAATGCGCCAGTCTATCGAAGATCTCTGTTAGAGAATGAGGAGATCGAGTGAAAAATCCAGGAATTTCTCCACAAGGGGCACATCTGACCTATCTCATCACCTTGCAGGAGCCCAATCGTGCTGGTATAGAAGAAATATGGAACCTGACGACTTTGCATTGATTACTGGGATCTGAACAAAATCATAGTCAGAAATAGGTACCCGATTCCCCGAATCGACGACCTCCTTGATCAACTCATAGGGGAAAAATACTTCAATAATATTGATATGAAGTCTGGCTACAAACTGGTCTCGATAGAACAAGCATATGTATGGAACATCACCTTCAAGTCAAAGGAAGGCCTTTTTGAATGGTTGGTCATGCCCTTTGGTTTGACAAATTCTCCAGCCACTTTCATGAGGATGATGGATGATATCCTGTGACCATTCAATAATAATTTTGTAGTGGTGTATCTGGATGAAATTCTCATTTACAACAAGACTTGGGTTGAACAGTTACAACATATTCAATAGGTTCTGCACACCCTGCGGCAGAACAAGCTATACACCAACTTGGAAAAATGCTCCTTCGGCATGGACAGGGTCCATTACCTGGGCTACATCATTGATCAACATGGAGTACATGTGGATCCATCCAAGATCCAAGTCATTTGTGAATAGATAGACCCAACCACACTCATTGAGTTTCAGAGCTTCTTGGGCCTCAAAAATTTCTACCAAAGGTTTGTGTTGGGATTCTCCCATATTGCATGGGCCCTCAGCCAAATAAACAGGGGTGGTGGTAGGGAGAAATTTGCGTGGGGACGGTCACAACAACAAGTGTTCGATGACTTGAAGCGGTGCTTGTGCTCAACCCCAATACTTTCACTACCAAACCTGCAGTAGCCTTTGAGATGGAGACAAATGCTTCAGACTATGTTGTGGGTGACGTTCTCACTCAGCACGGCCACCCAGTGGCCTATCATAGTGAGACACTATCTGATGTTATCTGTAAGTACCCTACTTACGACAAATACATGTACTCCATTGTGCAAGTCTATTTCCATTGGAGACATTGCAATCTTGGGAAGGAGAAAATCATACACACTAATCATAAGCCACTGTAGTTCATGCATAAGAAAGGAAAATTGCAGAAAGACAACCATAAAAAGTGGTCCAAATACTTGCAGCAATTCCACCTCAACATCAAGTATAAAATAGGAAGCACCAATCACGTCATTGATTGCCTCAATAGACCACCAGTCACGACACTCACCACAGTGATAGAATATTATGACCATGATACCTCTGGATGGACCCAACTCTATGAGACAGACCCAAACTTACTAGCTCAAAACAATTTTCTAGAAATTTACTATTTTTACCAGTTTTAACTTTCGGGGCCATTTTGAGGGCCTGAATGAAGGTTTTTTGGGATAGATATTCTCAATGATATTCGAAGAAATCATTGATCCCCCAAAATGAATCTCCTCAACTATACCTTTCCAATGGGCTATCATGCGCCTAAAATGAAGATCGTATGAAAAAGTTACGACCCCGGGAAGTTGATGTACTAACTTACCCAAACGGGGTCCACATGATTTTTGGCGCTTCATCTCCTAGGGTTAGGTTTTTGGATGTATAGGGTTTTTGACATTCCTGTTTATTGTAAAAATTCCTTTAGGGCCTCATTGTAATCATCTTCTTGCGAATGAGTGGATTCGTCACAACTCTTGTCATAGATAAGCCACCACCATTCTAGCAAGCTTGTTTCCGCTGCATTTTACAGTTTCAGCTTATTTCGTTATTGAATAGAAAACCAGTTTTACTGTATCTTTATTAATTTTTGTTAAGTACCTGTTAATAATCTGTAGTCATTTCATTCTGCTCATAAAATCTAGATCAGTGGTATCAGAGTGGTATTCTCCTTATCATCTTAATGCATGTCCCCAACAAGATCGGAGTACAAAGAGTTGGGTCTCGAGCTTGTTTCTCTTGAGGAAAAAATCTCTTGCACGCCCAAGTGACCTTTCATGGTAGGAGAAAAGAAATATAATGGGACAAGAGATCCTTTCAAACTATTGATTGAGGAATCCCTCACGCAATAGAGGAACAATATTATGGATAGTTTTGCGCAAATCCTTCTGCGACTACCAACCGACGACGCATCTTCTTCGAGCAGAGGCGTCACCCCCTTCAAATTAAAAATAAACTTTGATATTCCTATATTTGAAGGTTAGATATATGCAGATGTTGTAGAGAAGTGGTTGAATCTACTACAAGGGTATTTTTCTATCCATATCTTTTCGAATAGAGAAAATATTACTTTTGTGCTCCTCAAAGTCATTCCCCATGTCAAAGATTGGTGGGAAACGTTTGTGAGAAAAAGGAAATAGAGGAACCCTCATTATTTATAGTCATGGCCACATGGGAATCCTTTAGGGATGCTATTAAGGAACAATAATACCTTGTCGAAATTTATGACGACTTGTATACCAAATGGACCACACTGCGGCAAGAAAGAGACCAAGTACTGTTAGATTTCACAAATATCTTCCATACCTTGTGCACCAAGTTTGGTATCAAATATTCGGAGTGACATCTAGTTCTCAAGTATCACAGTGCTCTACATAGATACATCTAGACTGAAATGAATTTTTTGGACATCTCACTCTTGGGCGTGGCCTACCGATATGTCGTCAAAGTCGAGCATAAGCTCAAACAAAAGATGCGACAATTTGGGCCTGGGAACCCCTCACAAAAATAGCCGGGAAAGGGCAGCCTCAACCCACAAAACAAAGGACAGAGAAAAGATGGGTAGTATTAGGAAAACCAGTCCAAGCTGCAAGCAAAGAAGGACATTGGAAAGACAAAGAAAGGTACTGGGAAGTGGTGCGAATTCCATAAGAACCCTTGGCATAACATTGTTGACTTCCGCTCAAAGCGGTCGCTAGTGCCCGAAGTGAAAGCCTCTGAATCAGACATGGATTTTGACTCTAAGCTAGAACCAAAAAGGGGAAGATAGATCACTGATGTGGAACCTAGTGCCACCATTTATACCACCAAGATCTAGCCTGGTGACCCAGACTAGCTAGAAGAAGGATAACGCCTCTTCCATTCATAGATGTGGGTAAAAGGAACCCTGCTACACTTCAATATTGACAGTAGTATCCAGAAGAACCTCATCTCTGCAAAGGTTGTCAAGAGGCAGGCCCTGCCGACAACCCCACACCCACAACCCTACACCATTGGATGGCTCCGCCAAGGAAGCGATCTTCGCGTCAGCCAATAGTGTCAACTGTCATATGACATCAAGCCCTTCAAAGACAAGCTATTGTGTGATGTTTCTCCTCTCGAAGTTTGTGATGTTATTTTGGGCCAACCTTATTTATGGAAGCGTCATGTTGTATATGATTCTAGGCCTCATCATTTTATTATTACTTTGAACAGGAAATTGTACAAGATACCCAAGGCAGTCCCACCTAGTGCTATTTCCTTGATCTCTGCTAAGAAATTTAGGAAGGCCATCTCTCAGACAGGGAAGTTTGTCTTCTTCATGATTCGATCTCATAATAAGTGAAAGATCATAGCCACATCCAGGATCTCTGTAGTCGACCTCTCCACACAACAAAAGAAAGTAGATAAGGTCGTGGAAGAATACTCAGATATCTTCTCCTCACCTATCGGGGTACCTCTGCACTGCCAGGTCAAGCACCCCATCGATCTGACCCCCAGTGCACCGCTACCCAATGGGCCAGTCTATCGTCGCTCTCTATTAGAGAATGAGGAGATCAAGCGACAAATCCAATAATTTCTCCACAAGGGGCACATTCATCCTAGCTCATCACCTTGCGGGATCCCAATCGTGTTGGTACAGAAGAAAGATGGAACCTAGCGACTCTGCATTGATTACTGGGGTCTGAATAAAATCACAGTCAGAAACCGGTACCTAATTCCCTGAATCGATGACCTCCTTGATCAACTCACGGGGAAAAAATACTTGAGTAAGATTGATATGAATTCTGGCTACCACTAGGTCCCAATAGAACAAACAGATGTATGGAAGACCGCCTTCAAGTCAAAGGAAGGCCTTTTTGAATGGTTGGTC
>SNQJ01S0158024.1:0-22060 GCA_010110895.2 Picea sitchensis
TGTGGGGTGAGGATTCCCATGAAATGGGTGTGTCGATGTGTATGCCCCTGTGTGGGGTGAGGATTCCCTAATTGTGATGTAAAGGGTATAAGTCGGCCCCACCATAAAGTGAAAGATAATTAATGATTATTTTAAGAGATAATTAATGTTTTAATTATTAATTATATTCTGAGTTATTGAGGTCAGCCCTATTGTGCCAATAGACACATCATTTGATGTGATAAGTTTTTTATAAATAAAGGTGAATCCCCATTGAGGAAACACACTTATCATTGTGTCATCTCATGATTTCAGAAGCTGAGGTCTGAAATTTTGAGAACTAAAGAACCCTTTTGTGTGCTAGGTTTGGTGATGGTTGGGAGATCTTGTCTTGAGAATATAGCAAAGGATTGGTTGGGTTTTCTTCCCTTGTTGAGAAGGGTTTCCCAGGATACTTCTTGTGTTCTTGTGCATGGTATTCTTCTTGTGATCTTGGTTTACTTTAGCCAATGCATTGTTGCTACAGTGTTTATGGTTCAGAAAATGCTAATGTTAAACAGAATTGAAATTAAAATGCATGAACTTGAACTAGCATAGTGAGAAATTCAACATTTCAGGACCTGTCACTTGGTCCTATAAGAAACAATAGGCTATTGATCTTTATTCAGCAAAAGCAGAGTACCAAACAACAATTAATGCAATTCAAGAAGCCTTCTGGCTTCGACATATCCTTTTAGGGTTTGGATTCCAACAGCGACATCCGACCACCCTGTAGTGCGGCAATTAGAGTGCCATCAAGCTCACCAAAATCCAGTTAAAAATTAGTGCAAAAAACACATTGAGCTACAAATGCACTTCATTAGAAAGCACATTCATGATCGAATTATTCAAGTTCTCTTTGTCCCTACAAAATATCAAGTTGCATACATTTTCACAAAGTCTCTTACAGAAGAGAAATTTTCGAAACTTTGATATATGTTAGGATTTCAAGAAGTTGTCATTAAGGGGGAATAGGCTATAATTCCTCCTTCTTTCTCCTATTGTGTCACCTTTGTAAATCCTTCAATCATATCCCAAGTTGTTCTTAAGGGGGTATGTTAGGATATTTAGACACTTAGGATTTATTTAAGATGAACTTGGTCTAATGTGTCGTTAGGTAAAAATGTGTTTCTTTGGTATGCATTAGTATGCATTTGTAGTTAGGTAATATGACAACCACATTATGTTCCCGACATAGAGTGATCCAATGATTCATATTCTCCTTGATATTAATGGTCACATTGATCCATGGCTTGACAGTCGATTGGTTTATCATCTTTATTTAAAGAGTTTGGAGGGTCATTTGTCGATCATCGATTGTGAGAAAATCTCTTGTAAATCTCTCTATAATATATTTATTTTTCATTAATAAATTGCTCCAAGTGGCCATGTTGGTCGGGGTAATGGATGTTTCCCCGTATGGGTTTTACACCATGTCAAAACATCATTGTGTTGATATTTGATCTGGTTGTGTGAGTGGTTACTAAAGGTGTTCATCCTCTGTTGGAATACCTGTGTTGTCAAACAATTGTTAGGTGGCATATGTTGTGGATAGTGTTTGTCAAGATATGTTGAAAGCATTGATTGGAAACCATATCACTACTCCATAAGTAATTGGACATATTGGTGGTTGAACCAAAACAACTGTCAACCATATCACTACTCCAAAAGTAATTGGACACATTGGCAATTGAAACAAATTGATTTTATAATAAATGGACATGTATCTACAATTGCAACCAAGAAAAAATCACGCCTTTCAAGCATGTCAATATATGAACAATGATTGAAGAATTATGAGTCAAAGTATGAGTTGATTATCACTTTACTTTCCCTTACATAGTTAGCTAATAAACCCATCCTCATACACCATTGAAGAGGAAGGAGCAAGGAATTTTCACTTGGGATTGGATTTTTCTCGAAAGATAGAACTCAAAAGACCCCATTGGCATTCTAGACAGTTGGAGTACATATTTTATCACATTATCCATTAGTTCTTGTGTGCATGTTATGTAGACAAAGGAGCTAACCATTCAATTTGGTCCATAGGTTATGTTGAGCACTCAACACACCCTAAAAAGCCTTTGTCAATTTTTTTTACTTTTTGGGTACCACTTGATCTTTGCACTGTCTGATTTGACTCCATGTTGAGAAATGTTTTGTCTTTGTTTATTATCATGACTCTCATCAGCTATTCAGGTTTGTTTGAACTTATGAAACCCCATGACCTAAAAGGCCTTACCACCTGAATAAAGAATCAACAGCCAAAACACTTCACTCGACACGCTCAGATTCGGCATCGGAAGGAATTCAAAGAAGGAAAGGAGCCACTCAGAAAACCTCAATCGCCGAGCACCGATCTCCATCGACATCAGCAAAAGGAAGTTTTTGTTTGCGTCAAAGTCTTGCATAAGGATATCGTCGATAGTCGATTCCCCTTCGGCATCGGTAAAAGACGAGGCGAATAGACGTTAACAAAGAAAGAAACGATATTGTCAATAGTCGATACCCAACGCGCTTATCGGAATCGGGGTGAACCTAAAGGGATCTCAACAAACATTCTAACCACGCTAAAGGATATTCCTGATCGCCGATCCTCGATGCGTTTTCGGCATCGAGAATTTTTCGAGGAAGCTAATCCGAAGAAAGCACTTGATAGGCTTATCACTGATTGTCGATCCTGGATACTTTTTCAGCGTTGGCAAGGTAAGGTTTGTTTTAGAATGAATAACTTAATGAAAGTCTCGACTCCGATTAATACACGTGAATTAGGTCACCGGTCCTCAACGCCACGTGTCTTTACCAGATTGGAGAACCGTACGGTCTAGTTTTACCCAGAGTCATTCTTGGTTCCCTAGGTCCGAGTCACGCCTTCAATTCATCTTTGCCACAACAGCATTGTACGATAAGATTGATCGGCGTTAAATATTTTTACAGATGGACATCAACGAAAATGTTCATAACACATCCCCCAATCCCCGATCCACCCATTGAGAGAACGACACGATGGGACATTTTAGCGTTAGAAACTATCAGATTTTGGGCATTTAAGGAGATAATTAATACCAAATCCTGCATTAGTTTCTACCTTGTGCGCCAATCAAAACAGACGTTTGAAATCACCGATAGACTACATCACCCCCGCGCCTTCGTCGTCAACCCACGATGAATTTAAGTTATGGCTATTCGGCGGCAGATCTGTTTAAACTTTACTCATCACCTGAATTTAATGGCTAACATGACACGGTAAGTTCTTCCTTGGTTTAAATTCTCTTGAGCCATTGTAAACGAAATCATTATGCGCACAAGGAAATTCAGAGCATCCAAATAAGCAAGACGAGTAATTTGAAAGCTGCAGAGACCCCGTGAGTATCAACCAGTTTTAGAAAGCTTACAGGTATGTATCCAAGTCTATGAATTTTATATGGTTATAGTTCATATATTTTATCTGGTTTTGTTCTTTACACGATCTCTAAAATTTTATTTTGAGTTGCAGGAAAAATGTCGCCAACAAAGCCAACCACCAGACGATCGTCGAGGGCACCGAAGCTTAAAGAACTAGAGGTAGGCGAAGGCTCCTCTCCAGGGGTTGCAAAACAATTAGAACACACGCCGAGACCGTAGCCTGTCATCAAAACAACAACGAAGAAGGTTTTTATTCATCCTCCGACCTTTGGAGATACAGAAGAAAGCACGGGGTCCAAGATGGCGCTCCCACAGTGGGGAGAACTCTTTAACAAGATCAGTTGGGAGGAATACCCAGAATATATACCACACAGTGATCCAAATGTTAGAGCACTCGACGACGAAGTGTTCCCGAACATTCGACGGTCGTACCTACATATGGTAGCGAGCATAACCCCTGTCTTTCCCTGTATTGAAGTCCTGAAGTGGCACATCGACCACACAGACAACCAGAAATGTTTGATCAACGATGACAATGGTGGGTGTGTCGGAGTGTTTCTACCGGTAGAGGTTCATAAATACTACAAGCTTAGAGATCCTGAGGAGTGGCTAAATACTAGATGGTACTCAACGACCAATTTGAGAGAGCCATACATCTATTTGATGGCTCTCATCTGTCGATTGTATGGAGAGAAGGATTGCTCTAGATTTTCAGAGGCATGGATGCCCTTGCCTTACGCAGTGGGTATCTCCGAGAGCAGTTTCAACTGGGGAGCCATAATTTCTAAACAACTGAGCATCTGTATACAACAGGCTCGGATGACGAAGGAGGGAGAGATACCAGTTTTCTACATGGCTTCATATTTTCTTGATGTCATGTGCGCCATAAACATTTTCGTCGGCATGACTCTGAGTTGGCATGTCGCAGAGCTCCTAGTCCACATATCTTTCAGCATCCTATAGGAGAACAGGTACAAGAAGTCTTACTCCCTCATCTGCGATGAATTCATCGCACAAATTTATTTCATTCTCTTTAAGAAGGAATGCCCGAGACTATCAGATGCGGCCAAGAAAATGATTTCCAAAGTAGGCCACTGGTACTTGGACAAGCGCGACACCTACATTCGGGTGTTCGAGGCCACCGGAGCACCACATCTCCTACCAACACATGTACCTAACTGGCTTTTAGTGGGAAAGATATGCTATCAAACTATCTTGCAAGGCTACAATGCCACCCTAGTCAAGGACAAGAAGTGGGCGTTCATTCCCTATGGTTTCCATGTAGGTTTCTACTTGGTTAAAGACACAGCTCAAGTCAAACAAGAAGGGTTGAGCCAGCTCGAGTTCAGGTTCTTGATAGGCCATCTCCGCAAGCATGATCCAAAGGGAATGGTCTTGCAACACACTTCACAACTATTATCCTCCTGGTCGTACGCCCACGACAAATTTGAAGATGAATTCTTCACAGAAAATGCCCAAGACTGAGATGAGGTGGTAGCAAGGATGGTCGACCCCAAAATGACCATGTTCAGGGCCATGAGCTTGGATAAACAGGAAATGACGATAGACAAATCGGCTCAAGAGGCCCTCAGAGCCAGAGAAGAGATCAGAGCGGCATAAGCAACATAGGTTCCCCTGGTGTCCCTGGTGCAGGATAGAGGATTCCCTATGACACAGGATGCATGGGAAAGGGGATTGTTCATGATAGAAGAGGCGCAACGAGTAATTGATCAACTGCAAGATGACCCAGACCTCATAGGAATGATAGAGGACCCTTTCGACAACCCAGATGAAAGTCGGGTAAGTCCAAGCGGCCCTGAGCAAATAGAAATTGATGAAATCGTCGAGTCAGATAACCCTGAAATTACAAAACCACAGGTCGAATCACCGAGGGATGTTTCAACTCAGCCAGAGACAGTAGGAACATCAGGGAGAACAAGTGCACCAAACCCCCCCCGTGAATTGATAAACATCTATGATGATGAAGAAAGTCTAGAGGTATCCTTGGTGACTCCTGTACAGATTACAAAGGAAAAGGAGCATGAGAAGGCATCTTCCCGAGCTCCCGATGCTCAAATTCGGAGCCCTTCACAAAATGACCAGGAGGTTGAAAGTGTCTTAAACACTGAACTACTTGAGGTATCGGAAACTCAAAAGGACAGTCTGATGGACGAGCCAGGGTCGGGCGATCAAAAAGAAGAAGCTCCTCAGCAGGAAATCGACATCTCAATGGTCGATTATCAAGTAAGTATCGAGCCTACCCTCGATGCTTCAATTTTAACCGGTAATCAACCTCTTGATGAGAGACAAACATAGGTCGGACCTTCGGAACACATGGAGGAGGTTCAAGAAACCAATCTTGAACAAATATACACCATCGGGAGCCTGGGAAATATGCTCACCTGGGGAGATCAGCAAATCCCTGAACCCGTGGATGAAGTTGCTGACATACATTCCATCGCCTAGGACCAGAAAAGGAAAGTTATCGTGCAAAGAACCACCAAGAAGAGGAGGATTACTCTAGATCGCTCCATCCTCATCACCACGGAGGAAAAAATGATCAACACAGAGCATGCCAAGACATCTGAACTTATAGACGCAAGGATGGAAATCACAGATGCCACCCTGGACAGAGCGAAAAGGGATGAAGAGGAGTTGGTTGCTACTCTGAAGGAATTGGAACATTTGCACCACTTGGCGAAATATTACCAGGACACTACACAAGTCGCGGTGTTCCTGAGGAGTGAATTCCAGGAGGCCTACAACAAATTTACAGATGAACGACACATATTCACTGCAAGGATACTTGAGCTTCAAGAAGACACCCTCATGGCACTGGCGACGTGCAAGGATGTGGAGAGGTTGTACGAGAAATCACACCAAGCTATGGAAAGGATCGACTATATCAGCGCGGTGCAATAGGGTCGAGGCGTTGAAGAGAACGACATCCGAGTGCTAAGGGAAAGCAGCATTGATCGTATAAGGAAATCGGTCGAATATTGGGTAAAAATGGCTCATGAACCTCATCGGGAAATCCAATAGAAATGGGTCGAGTGCGAGAAGAGTTGGACCAAGATCAACCAGGCAATGAGAGACATAGGCCTCTTCGAATTCGGCACACCCAAAGACTTTGTCGACTTGCACGACATAGTCAAATCACATGCCGAACAAGACTCATCGTGGGCTGCGGAAATAGAAAAGGTGGCAGACATGGTGCCAAGACAGGTGCAGTGGTTCATGGAGCATCTGATCAAAGCACGAGCCATGTTGCAGCAGTCAAGCGCCAGAATAGTCAAGTATCGGGCACAGGCAGTAGAGATAAGAGAAATCCTTTCAGCCCCAATGGAACAACATAGATTCCTCTATGCTAACATGTGCGAGAATCTCTTCGTCAAGTGGTCGGAGTACAAGAAGAGTCATCCACTCAAGTGAGATCATTTGATGACTCTTTGAAGACTGATAGAAGAAAACACCAAGTGACGAGTTTTGTTTTACTTAGCTACACTTTAATAGTTATTTTTAGTTAATAGTATGTTATAAATAGGAGGATCGTCTGTTACCAAAGGTCGATGGTTGTTGCAAAGACCCTCATTTTTTTTGTTTGTAAAGAACTATTTCGGAGCTTCCTTAATTGAGAAGTCATGTTTAGGACCAGAGACAAGTTTGTGTTTTTTCATCAAAAGTGTGTATGATTGGATGTGTAGAAAAATTATTTATGATTTCATCTCATGAATGGATGTCGTAACGAGTAAGAGCTTCTAAGTTTGTTGATAAGTTAAGGGATTCAATGTTTTTTCATAGTTCTTGTCTTTAATTATGAAAAGTAAATCGTTGTGTTAATATGTGATTGATGATTAGAGTTAAGGAAACTATTTTTCTTGCCATTGTTTATCGCATGCATGTTTTCTTCTGATAAATTGTATCTCAGTTAATAATTGGAACACTAACAAGTTAATGTATTAGTACTAGGCATGTGGTAGAGAATCATTATCTACATGCTAGAGTGAAAGGGTTAACCCAAGCTCAACCTTCTCTAGTAGTTAAGTTTTCCCACCTTATTACCTAGTTGTTTTATATCGGCTCTTATCTTGTATTGGTCCTACCTATAAGAGAAAATAAAAAAAAGAGAACGTCTGAACTGAAGAAGAAACTCTCACTAGAAAACGTAAAGCACATCAATAATTAGGCCAGATCGCAAGATCTGGAGAACCATTCCACTATTAAATGCTACAGAGTCTAATTGGGCCTCGATGGTGGGTTTGGTTCCTACTGTTGAGTTAAATGGATTTAGGACCCCTCAACAGAACTGGCGCTAGAAGGAGGGCCTGAAGAATGAATGGATAACAACATTTTTTATAAAATCTTTTACACAACCTGTAGATTCAAAACAGCCCGCATGCATGGCTAGTCATTCCCAAGACAGCCCACACACACTGAGTACTCCTGAAATGAGTAATTCACCCCATCAAGAGGAAGAACATTTATTCCCTTATATACCTTACTCTCTTCCTCACGAGGAATTGAACCAATTCAGAAGAAACACAAGAGCTTACGCTCGACAGATCGGTGCATTACCCTTAGCTCTATTACTTCCTCAAAGAAAACAAATAAGCAGACCAGTGGTCGAGTCCCCCAACCAGGTTTTTGTGCACACAGTAGAAGACCTGATAGATTTCGCCCTCACCGAAATCAAACATCCTCTTAATCTAATCCCTGAAACGCCAGCCGACAACTTCTCTGAGCTTGACGATTTTTCGGAAGAGGAAGGGTTTAACTCAGAATGCTTAGTTTCAGGATCTGAAGACATGGAAGATAACAATGACCATAACGAAGAAAGAGGAAACCCACCTCAGAATAATCAACCTTTGGTTGGATAGAGATGCTTTGGCCATCCTTGGACGAGTACATAACCTTCCCCGACATCCAGAGAAGTTACTCCCTAAATTTGACACTGAAACCTCAGGTTTGCCTGAAGACCATATCAAAAAATTCATACTAGCTATCAGGTTGATGAATGTTCAACATGAAGACGTAGTATGCAGGATTTTCCCCTACACTTTCAAGAATTCGGCCTCCACGTGGTATTTTAACTTACCTGTAGGGTCTATAACTAGTTGGATGAAGTTTCAAAAGGATGTTTTGGATAAATTTGCAAAAGAAACCACTATAGGAGCTATGATGGCTAAGTTGTTCGTCGCCATCATGAGTTCAAAGGAGAAGGTTAAAGACTTCAATCAAAGATTCACCACTATCTTAAACAAATTCCAACCCGAAGCTAAACCACTCAGAAATTGCAAATCGAAGTATATGCTAACGCTCTCCCAGCTTCTATCTCCATGTTTGTAAAGAGGGTTGCCAAAGCAACCCTAGCTGAAAATTTTGAAGAAGCCAAAACAATAGAATTCCAAATGAAGGGATGTAAAGAAGGTTAGGTCTCATTAGTTAAAAAAGAATTCCAACCTCCCCCCAGGAGAGGACTACTATTGACTAGACCCTAGGGAAAAATATAGAACAAAGTACCGAAAAGGGAAGTGGGGACATAGAAGACCTACAACGCATGGTCAAGAAGTTGTCAAACGAAATCATAGACATGAAAAGAAGTGCAGGGGAAGGGAACCAAGGCCAGAGGCCCTATAAACTTTTTTTCAAAAGAAATCCACCGTTCAAAGCGATTGAACCCCCCCCCAACCAACTTAAACATCGATCTAGGAAACATAGCTTTCGACTCTTTCTGTACTTATCATCAAGAAAAACACTTTGAAAGGGATTGCCCACAATGGGTGCATGCCATGAATTTGATGGCCAGTCGGTTTCTAGATGAATTTTCCTTAACCGAACAATCAAACGGCTCAGTTATGAATATTGTTGATTAGGAAGAAGTTGATCCACCAGAAGAAACAACCATTCTGATATGGAACCCTGACCTACCAATGCCTTGTGATGACCTATTTGAGGTTCAAGAACCACCCGCGGAGGTCTTGGCTGTGAAAACACATAGTAGGGGTCAACCTGTCTCAAATGATCTTACTACTGCCCAAAATTCGGGAGGAAAACCAACTCTCGATCACCCGAGAGCACCTTTTGTTCCCCGAAGAAATCCTATAAATATCCATACACGAGAATCGCCCAAGCTAAACTACAACATAGTAGAAGACTTGAAATTTTTGAAAGCAAACATATCAGTCATGGACATATGTAGAATCCCTCAACAAAAGGAATTTCTGTTACAAGCATTGAAATCAGTAGAAAATCCTACAACAAGCACTGACCAAGGAGAAAATCTGACTCCCACAGATCTAAGGAATAAACCAACTATGAATGCCTACTCTGAAGATAAGAAGGGGAAACCTTTTGTCCTGTCGTTCCTTTTGACGTTTGAAGTCTTCAACATAAATCTTCATAATTGTTTGGTTGACTCGAGAGCATCCTCTAATGTCATGACATTGTCTATTTGCAAAAAATTAAATGCAATCCCTCTCAAAAGAGATAAGCATATTATACAACTAGATAAAACCCAAGTGAAGATTATGGGAGAGCTCAAATATGTGATGATCAAAATAGCGACACACCCTAAATTTGTGCAAGTAATTGACATCATTGTAGTAGATATCCCAGAAGTTTATGCATTGTTATTAAGTCGAGATTGGTCTGAGAAGTTAAATGAACACTTTAGTACAGACTGGGCTCACCTTGGGCTTCCATTAAAGGGGCACACGAACATGATCAGGATCGATAGGAAAAGATATCTAAAACATATTGTCACTGACTTATAAACTCTAAATGAACCCTCATCGACAGATTTCCCCGTGTTAGTAAATTATTCTTGTGACTCCGATTTCGGGAATTTCTCCCCCCGCTCATCTGAGGTCCCTCTTACTCAAAAATCCGAAATGATTTTCCAAGATAAATTACTGACTACAGCAGAGGAAACCCTCTTTTGTCAAGAACCTGTGTTAGAAATCACGGAACAAACAGGGGGAGAGGAGGAAAGTGACAAGAAAGAGGAAGTCGATAGGAAAACCCCACAAGTTTGGACCTTATACTTTGATGGTTCTAAATCGCAAGAAGGGTCAGGGGAAGGGTGCATCCTCATTGATCCGAAGGGTAAACGGCATTTTATGTCCTGTAGACTAGAATTTGAATGCACAAACAACACCGCCAAGTATGAAGCTCTAGTACAAGGGTTAAAGAAATCCATAGACTTAAGAGTTAAAGAATTGAAGGTTTTCAGAGATTTTGAAAGGAACAATATACATTGCAACTCTCCACACGTGAGGAATTACCAAAAGGAAGTGCACAGGCTAATAGAGCATTTTGAAGCCTTCAACATTATAGCGATCCCTAGAACAAAGAACATTCTTGTTGATTCCCTCGCCACCTCTGCCTCAAGGCTATCACCTCTAGAAGATTATGAAGCCTCTCAGTTCACTGTGGAACTACTCTACAAACCATCGGTGCCCAACAATATTTCTAATTGGAAGGTATTTGAAGGAGATGAACAGATCATAAACGTTTTGACCAATTAGGATAATTTTAAATATTTGGCTATTGATGATGAAGTATTCCAGGAACAATCAGCAGAAACCAATCTTCGGACAGATCAATTGATTGACAAACCGAGGTCTCACACGATATCGAAGGGAATAGCCAATTTAGAAAACATTTTTGACCTAAGGGAAAGATTTAAAGGATCAAAGAACGTGAAGACGGGGAGTTCTTCTCCCATGCAAGAAACTATAAATTTAGGAACCCCAGAAAACCCCAAAAACATAAATCTCGGCATGACAATATCTAAAGAGGAAAGGAAGGCCTATCTCAAACTTTTTAGACAGTATCAATATGTTTTTCCATGGTCCTACCGAGATCTGAAAACTTATGATACTCGTATCATTCAACACATTATCCCGTTAAAGACTAAAGTAAAACCCTTCCAACAGAAGCTCTGGAAATACTACCCATCCCTGGAGCCGCTCATGTGTCGGGAGTTAAAGAAACTACTAGATTCCAAGCTAATTTTCCAAGTTAGACACTCTGCATGGGTAGCAAATTTAGTTCCTGTGAGGAAAAAGTATGGGGAGATCCACCTATGCATAGATTTCAAAAACCTCAACAAAGCTTCAGAAAAGGACAACTACCCAGTCCCACCAATGGAGCAACTCTTGCAGACTGTGTGTGGCTCTGAGATTTTCTCCCTGTTGGATGGTTTCTCAGGTTACAACTAGGTTCTAGTTTCAGAAGAAGACCTCTTGAAAACTACCTTCTGAACCAAGTGGGGAACTTTCGCTTATAAACGTATGCCCTTTGGGTTAATCAATGCATGGGCAACCTTCCAAAGGGCCATGGACGTATATTTTCGAGGACTAATCAACAAATGTGTAGTAGTCTATTTGGATGGCGTGACTGTGTATTCAAATAATAGAGAAGATCACATCCAACATTTAACCCAAATTTTCGAAAGGTGTAGGAAATACGGTATATCCTTAAACCCTGAGAAAACTATTTTTGGTGTCGAGGAAGGTAAATTGTTAGGTCACATTATATCTCAAGCAGGTATTCACATAGACCCAGAATGGATTAGGGCTATAGCTCAGCTTCCATCACCCCACACAAAAAAAGGCTATGCAATCATTCTTTGGAAAGATCAATTTTGTGAGGAAATTCACCCCTGATTTTGTTGAAATGATCAAACCCTTACAAAAAATGATCCGTAAAGATGTTGAATTTAAGTGGGACGATGAACGGAAAAAGGCTTTCAGTAACATTAAGACTACGATATCTCAAGCCCCAGTGTTGCAAATTCCTGATTTTAGCAAAAATTCCTTCCTCTATACTTTCGCCTCCGACCAATCGCTAGCTGCAGTATTAACTCAAAAGGATGGTGACAACAATGAGGCCTCAATATCATTTATGAGCACTAGTCTCCAAGGGGTCGAACTTAATTACCCTGCTATAAGAAAGCAGGCTTATGTGGTATACAAGGCAGTAAAACACTCCAGGTCTTACATCCTTAAGAACCATACCAAAATCATCGTGCCTCACCCTGCAGTTTGATCCCTATTTACTCAACAGGAGATGGGGGAAAGAAGAGGGAAGTAGATGGAAGTAGTCGAAGAATATGATCTAGATATAAAACCTGCTAAATTGGTGAAAGGACAGGGGTTATGCAAACTGGCAGTTGAATCCCAGGACCAAGTAAATGAAGACCTCGGATGGGAGAATGAATTAGCATTATGGTGTGGTGAAGCTTCATACATCTCCCCAGGGCATGAGTCCTGGTACGAGAAACTGACTTATCTCCTACATCATGGGACTTTCCCAAAAAACCTAAACCCTAGGGAAAGGACAGCCCTCAGCTTAAGATCCACACAGTTTCGCCTCATAAATTCGATGGATATGCAGACAAAGTTATGAAGGAGCTCCATGATGGTCCTATAGGTGGAAATTTCGCAGGAAACACCACTGCTCATAAAATACTGAGAGTTGGCTATTATTGGCCTACTTTGTTTAAGGACGCTCACACGTACGTGAGAAACTGTAAAAATTGTCAAATAAGCACGGGGAGGGAGAAGAGAGCAGTTGTCCCACTCCAATCGGTAGTCGTTTCCAGACCATTCAAGAAATGGGGGTTAGATATCATAGGAGAGATTACACCAACCTCTTCAAAACATCATAGATACATACTAACCGCCACAGATTATTTCACAAAATGGGCAGAGGTCATCCCTCTGACTCATGTAAACGAGAAGGTGGTGATCCAATTCATAGAACAACAGCTGATCACAAGGTTCAGTGTGCCTTCCGTCCTTATTTTTTTTAATGCAAATTACTTTTCTTCCACCTTATTAACAGAGTTTTCTCTAGATAAAAGAATCATAATTAGATACTCTGCAAACTACTATCCACAGGGTAATGGAGTGGCAGAATCAACGAATAAGAACCTAGTAAGGATATTAAAGAAAACAGTTGTAGACAACCAAAGGAATTGGCATAGTTCACTTCAAAACGCCTTATGGGATAATAGAGTTACACCTAAGGAAGCTATAGGGAATTCCCCATACTTTCTGGTATACGGACAGGAAGCCATTCTCCTGAACGGGCTATATATTCCATCTCTTCAACTTGCTCAGGGTTTAAGAGGACAACCCTCATTAGTCTTGCAACAAAGAATTGATACCCTCCTTATGCTGGAAGAAGAGAGGGAGAAAGCAAAATCAAAGTTCAAAGTTCATCAACAGATAGTTAAAAGGTGGTTTGATAAGCATAAAGTTAAGGAGAAGAATTATGAAGTAGGAGACTTAGTCCTAAAATGGGATAGAGCAAATGAGCCGAAAGGAAAACATTCTAAGTTTTAGAACCTATGGCTCGGAACTTTCCAGGTGGCCGAGAAGATTGGGGTAGGCACGTATCCCAGTGAATGGCCAAGCCCTAAAACAACATTTCCATTAAAAAAAATACAAAATTTTGTGTTCATGTTTTCACGATGCTTGTTTTAGATAGGTTGATTACGGAATGCATTTGTGTTCTGTCTTTTGCTATTGTACTTCTGTGCTTTTGAAGATTGTGTTTAGCAAGACAATGGTTGGCCTTAATTCATGCGATATGATGAACTTTGTTCCCGACTCATCTCTCACACACAACAAAAGAAGCGCGGAAGGGACCTACGGTTGTTCTAAAGGGTTCTCTACCTAACCTGCGCAGATGAACCTTGGAAAAGTGATGAAGTGTTTGTCGTGTGGTCTGGTAAAACCTTAAGGGAAAGATGATAAGATGGAAAGGACTGCATGTACCTCGGAGACAGAGCTATCAAAATTTCACCTTAACCATCTCATTTTGCAAATAACAAACGTCCTTCTCTCCCACTCGCTCAGGGCATTCTGCCAAAATAAAATCGACTATATCAAACAAGCGCATAGTAGGAGAGGGTATGCAGATAACTCTGTCAGGGCTATGGATGCTTTTTGGCAGCGGAGCAAAGTCTACGACGTTAGGGTTACTCCACCGGGGCTATGGATGCTCGTTGGCAGTGGAGCAACACCGTAGAGAGTGAATAAGGGCAACTAAAAGGCCTAGTGCTAGTGAATACTTTACTAGACTCTTTTCAAAAGGGGCATGAGTTAGTGTTGCAGGAAATGAAGGTGGAAAAAGGTTGAAAACCCCATAGGCAGGCCCAAATGCACCAACTAGGGAATTTCAAATGCAAGGATAAAAGAGGCTCCAATAAAAAAACAGTTAGGTTCTTAACCAACTTTGGCATCAGTCGAGCCCGAGCTAGGAACATAAATTCTACTTTCGCCCAATAAATCACCATTTGTTGAGCACTCAACACACCCTAAAAAGCCTTTGTCAATTTTTTTTACTTTTTGGGTACCACTTGATCTTTGCACTGTCTGATTTGACTCCATGTTGAGAAATGTTTTGTCTTTTCTTATTATAATGACTCTCATCAGCTATTCAGGTTTGTTTGAACTTATGAAACCCCATGACCTAAAAGGCCTTAACACCTGAATAAAGAATCAACAGCCAAAACACTTCATCCGACACGCTCAGATTCGGCATCGGAAGGAATTCAAAGAAGGAAAAGAGACACTCGGGAAACCTCAGTCACCAAGTGTTGATATCCATTGGCATCGGAAAAATGATTTTTTTGTTTGCGTCAAAGTCTTGCATAAGGATATCGTTGATAGTCGATTCCCCTTCGGCATCGGTAAAAGATGAGGGGAATAGACGTTAACAAAGAAAGAAATGATATCGTCGATAGCCGATACCCGACGCGCTTATCGGAATCGGGGTGAACCTAAAGGGATCTCAACAAACATTCTGACCGTGCTAAAGGATATTCTCAATCGTCGATCCCCGATGCGTTTTCAGCATCGAGACTTTTTTGAGGAAGCTAATCCAAAGAAATCACTTGATAGGTTTATCACCAATCGTCGATCCTGGATACTTTTTCGACATCGAAAAGTTAAGGTTTGTTTTAGAAATAACTTAATGAAAGTCCTGAATCCAATTAATACAAGCGAATTAGGTCACTGGTCTTCAACGCCACGTGTCTTTACCAGATTGGAGAACCGTACGGTCTAGTTTTACCCCGAGTCATTCTTGGTTCCCTAGGTCCGAGTCACGCCTCTGAGTCATTCTTAGTTCCCTAGGTCTGAGTCACGCTTCCGAGTCAGCTTTGCCACGACAACATTGTACAGTAAGATTGATCGGCGTCGGAGCTTTTTGCAGAAGGACATCAACAAAAACATCTGTAACACATCCCTCGATCCACCCACTGAGAGAGCGACACAATGGGACGTTTTAGCGTTAGATACAATTGGATTTTGGGCATTTAAGGAGCTAATTAATACCAAATCCTGCATTAGTTGCTACCTCGTGCGCCGATCAAAACATTCGTTTGAAATCACCGATAGACCACATCACCCCCGCGCCTCCGTCATCAACCCACGATGAATTTAAGTTATGGCGATTCGGCGACAGATCTGTTTAAATTTCACTCATCACTCGAATTTAATGGTTGACGTGACATAGTAAATTCTTCCCTAGTTTAAATTCTCTTAATCCATTGTAAACGAAATCATTATGCACGCAAGAAAATTCAGAGCATCCGAAGAAGCAAGACGAGTAATTCGAAAGCTGTGGAGATCCCATGAGTATCAACCAGTTTTAGCAAAGCTTACAGGTATGTATCCAAGTCTGTGAATTTTATATGGTTACAGTTCATATATTTTATCTGGTTTTGTTCTGTACACAGTGTATAAAATTTTGTTTTGAGTTGCAGGAACAATGCCGCCAAGAAAGCCAATCACCAGATGATCGTCGAGGGCAGCGAAGCTGAAAGAACTAGAGGTAGGCGAAGGAAGAAGGTTTTTATTCATCCTCCGGCCTTTGGAGATACAGAAGCAAGCACAGGGTCCAAGATGGCACTCCCACAGTGGGGAGAACTCTTTAACAAGATCAGCTAGGACGAATACCCAGAATATATACCACACAATGATCTAGATGTTAGAGCGCTCGACGACGAAGTGTTCCCGAGCATATGACAGTCGTACCTGCATATGGTGGCAAGCAGAACCCATGTCTTTCTATGTATTGAAGTCATAAAGTGGCTCATCGACCACACAGACACACATAAATGTTTGATCAATGATGACAATGGTGGGTGTGTCGAAGTGTTTCTATCGATAGAGGTTCATAAATACTACAAGCTTAGAGATCCTGAGGAGTGGCTAAACACAGATTTTGTCGTGAAGTTCTATGAGCACCATGACACTAGCCGAGTGATGGCCCCATAGTGGAGGAAGGACAAGAAATACACCAACCGGAGCACTAGCTGGTACTCAACGACCAATTTGAGGGAGCCATACATCTATTTGATGGCTCTCATCTGTCGATTGTATGGAGAGAAGGACTGCTCCAAATTTTCATAGGCATGGATGCCCTTGGCTTACATAGTGGCTATCTCCGGGAGAAGTTTCAACTAGGGCCCCATAATTTCTAAACAACTGAGCATCTCTATACAACAGGCTCAGACGTCGAAGGAGGGAGAGATACCAGTTTTCTACATGGCTTCATATTTGCTTGATGTCATGTGCGCCAGAAAAATTTTCGTTGGCATGAATCTGAGCTGGCATTTCGCAGAGCTCCTGGTCCACGTATATTTCAACATCCTATGGGAGAACATGTACAACAAGTCTTACTCCCTCTTCTGTGATGAATTCATCGCACAAATTGATTTCATTCTCTTTAAGAAGGAATGCCCGAGACTATCGGTTGCGGCCAAGAAAATGATTTCTAAAGTAGGCCATTGGTACTTGGACGAGTGCGACACCTACATCCGGTTGTTCAGGGCCACCAGAGCACCACATATCCAACCAGCGCATGTCCCTGACCGAATTGTAATGGGAGAGATATGCTATCAAACCATCTTGCAAGGCTACAACACCACCCTGTTCAAGGACAAGAAGCAGGCGTTCATTCCCTATGGTTTCCATGTAGGTTTCTACTTGGTTAAAGACACAGCTCAAGCCAAACAAGAAGGGTTGAGGCAGCTCGAGTTCAGGTTCCAGACAGGTCGGCTCCACAAGCATGATCCAAAAGGCCTAGTCTTGCAACACGCTTCACAAGAGTCGTCATGTTGCCCATACGCCGCAACAAATTTGAAGATGAAGTCTTCACGGAAAATGCCCAAGATGGGGACAAGGTGGTAGCAAGGATGGTCGACCCCAAAATGACCAGGTTCAAGTCCATGAGCCTGGATGAACAGGCAACGACCATAGAGAAATTGGCTCAAGAGGCCCTCGAAGCCAGAGAAGAGGTCAGAGCGGCAGAAGCAACAGAGGTTCCCCTTGTGGCCCCAGTGCAGGATATATAATTCCCTATGACACAAGACGCACGAGCAAGGGGATTTATCATGATAGAATAGGTGCAGGGAGTAATTGATCAACTGGAAGATGACCCAGACCTCATAGGATTGATAGGGGCCCCTGCCGACAACCTAGATGAAATCCAGGTAGGTCCAAGCGGCCCTGAGCTAATAGAAATTGATGAAATCGTTGGGTCAGATAACCCTAGAATTACAACACCACAGGCCGAATCACCAGGGGATGTTTTAGCTTAGCCAGAGAGAGTAGGAACATCAGGGAGAACAAGTGCACCAAATCGCCTCCGTGAATTGATAAACATCTATGATGATTAAGAAAGTCTGGGCGTATCCCTGGTGACTCCTGTACAGATCACAGAGGAAAAGGAGCCCGAGAAGGCATCTTCCCCAGCTCCCGACGCTCAAATTCGGAGCCCTTCACATAATGACCAGGAGGTCGAAACTGTCTTAGACACTGAACTACTCCAAGAAACGGAAACTCAAAAGGACAGTCCGACGAACGAGCCAGTGTCAGGCGAACAAAAAGAAGAAGCTCCTCAGTAGGAAACCGACATCTCAACGGTCAATTATCAAGTAAGTACCGAGCCTACCCTCGATGCTTCAATTTTAACCGGTACTCAACCTCCCAATGAGAAACAAGCAGAGGTCGGACCTTCGGAACACATGGAGGAGGTTCAAGAACCTAGTATTGAACAAATATACACCATCGGGAGCCTGGGAAATATGCTCACCTGGGTAGATCAACAAATCCCTGAACCCGTGGATGAAGTCGCTGACATACATGCCATCACCTAGGACCGGAAAATGAAATATATCGTGCAAAGAACCACCAATAATAGGAGGATTACTTTAGATCGCTCCATCCTCATCACCACAGAGGAAAACCTGATCAACACAGAGCATGCCAAGACATTTGAACTTATCGGTGCAGGGATGGAAATCACAGATGCCACCCTGGACAGAGCAAAAAGGGATGAAGAGGAGTTGGCTGCTACTATGAAGGAATTGGAAAATTGGCGAAATATTACCAGGACATCACTCAGGTCGTGGTGTTCATGAGGAGCGAATTCCAGGAGGCCTACAACAAATTTACATATGAACGACACCTATTCACTGCAAGGATAGTCGAGCTTCAAGAAGACACCCTCATGGCACTGGGGACGTGCAAGGATGTGGAGAGGTGGTACGAGAAAGCACACCAAGCCATGGAAAGGATCGACTATATCAGTGCGGTGCAACAAGTCTGAGATGCCGAAGAGCACGGCATCTAGGTGCTAAGGGAAAGCAGCATCGATCGCATAAGGAAATCGGTCGAATATTGGGTAAAAATGGCTCAAGAACCTCATCGAGAAATCCAAGAGAAATCGGTCGAGTGCAAGAAGAGTTGGACCAAGATCAACCGGGAAATGAGAGACATTGACCTCCCCGAATTCGGCACACCCGATGACTTTGTCAACTTGCGCGACATAGTCAAATCACATGCCGAACAAGACTCATTGTGGGCTACGAAAATAGAAAAGGTGGCAGACATGGCGTAAGGACAAGTGTAGCGATTCATGGAGCACCCGATCAAAGATCGAGCCATGTTGCAGCAGTTAAGTGCCAGAATAATCAAGTATCGGGCACAGGCAGTAGAGATAAGAGAAATCCTTCTGGCCCCAATGGATCAACATAGATTTTTGTATGCTAACACATGTGTGGATCTCTTCGTCAAGTGGTCGGAGTACGAGAAGAGTCATCCACTCAAGTGAGATCATTTGATGACTCTTTGAAGACTGGTAGAAGAAAACGCCATGTGGCGAGTTTTGTTTTACTTAGCTACACTTTAATAGTTATTTTTGTTAATAGTATGTTATAAATAGAAGGATTGACCTGTTAGCAAAGGTCGATGGTTGTTGCAAAGACCCTCATTTTTTGGATTGTAAAGAACTATTTCGGAGCTGCCTTAATTGAGAAGCCATGTTTAGAACCAGAGACAAGTTTGTGTTTTTCCATCAAAAGTGTGTATGATTGGATGTGGAGAAGAATTATTTTTTATTTCATCTCATGAATGGATGTTGTAATGAGTAAGAGCTTCTAAGTCTATTGATAAGTTATCCGATTCAATGTTTTTTCATAGTTCTTGTCTTTAATGATGAAAAGTAAATCGTTGTGTTAATATGTGATTGATGATTAGAGTTAAGGAAACTATTTTTCTTGCCATGGTTTTTCGCATGCATGTTTTCTTCTAATAAATTGTGTAATCGCACAGTTTGTAGTTTTAGGTCAAAGGCTAAAGGATAGAAGGCAAACTGGCGTAACAAGAACCTTCCCCACCCAATGTCACCACGATGGGGAGGTTCTTTCTGTTTAGGGGAGACGTCCCCAGCAACCTGGGGTTTGAAGAGGCAGAAGATATAATATCGAGTTTTAGATTTCCCTCCTCACAGGTTACCACCAAGGTCAGACAGTCCGGCTAATCATCCAATAAATGAAGTGTATGCCCTATTGAAAACACCTGCCCGGAACAAGACAACAGCAACGCAATATATATTTTTGCAGGCTATAACTCAAAGGGTTAGTACTTCAATGACTGTCTAATATTATTCAATAAGTAATGCAATAGATATAAAATGAAGTCAACGTTTTGTCAATTAGCTATGAAAGACCATCAATTCATCAATATCTAAGGAGATGACTAAGCCAATAATATATCCAATCAACAATTTACTCAAGAAATGCTTCAAATCATCATTTAATTGCTTATATTACACTTTTGCTGCGTCAAGATGAGATATTCAACTATGATGTCAGCCCTAATTAGGTTAGTTTGGTTAGTTAGGGTTTGAAAATTTAGTTTTGAAAGTAGTTTATGTACACTAAAACTTCAACGTTGGAGATCAAATATCAGTGCCTTAGGGTATATGGAGTCAAAAGATAAGGGCACAAGGTCTTGAAAGGATGTTGACTCAAAGACTAGAAGGTAGGATTCTATGGTGCTGCAAAGGCAGGGCCCTAGAATCAAAACCCTAAGGGAAAGAGGCTCACTCCGGTGTTGCTTAAGCAAGGCCTCGTGCTCTTTCCTCCTTCTCTAAATCAACTTGGCAAAACGGCTAGCCTAAAGAATAAGTCTAAGGGAGAAAGTGTTGCAAAGACAAGGCTTTCAAACCCTAGAAGGTGAAAACCCTAGGTGTAGGCAACCTAGGCCTAGGGCGTCTCCTTCTTTCAACCTATAACTTCAATGCTAGCTCAGAAGAAACAAGACAAGTGTAGCAAAGGCTAGGCTCTATCTCTTTTCTTCAATGGTTGAAAATCTTTCTCTCTGAGGGGACATGTATCAATGACCTACTTATGTGCTTGTTACCTAGGGTTTTAAATCAGCAATATTATAAGTAAATGCAAGAAATTACACCTACAACCATTCATTTAAGAAGTTTTGCAAGAGAATTTACTTACATGTCATGAAGAAAAGCATAAACAAACCCTAGTTGCAAACCTTCCTTGAGAGAAATTCCATAAATGCCAAAAATATCCTTCCAATAGCAAGTGCGCCTCACTTAGACAACAAATCTACCCAAGAAGGGCGCAAAAATCAGATCTCACAAGTGTGAGTGAATTGTGTTATGTCAAAATGAGGGAAAACACCCTCAATTTATATCATCCAATAACCCTTAATTAAAAATTAGGTCATTAAAACAGCCAACAAGGCTGATAACTAAAAATCATACTGTTTTACATTAAACTGCTAAATAAAACCCTAAATGAGCAATAAGCAAGACGTCCAGCCCTTTTGAGGGAGACGTTGGCCCTTTTTAGGGCAAAATACAGCACTAGAAGACAAACATTGGCCCTCATTGGGCCTCCAAGCTCTGCCACACGTGCCAAAACGCTCTGTCAAGGTACCACTCACTGGAGGTGACGTCATGGCTCCTAGATGACGTCTTGGGGCATCAGAAAGCACACGTTCCACCTGTAGTGGGTCAATCCCCCTGGGTTGGGCTCAGCCAAGGCGTCCTGGATGAAAACGTCCTCCTTCTTCTCTCATGCAAAAGCTCGATCAATCACCGTCCTGTCTCTGCCCCTGATCAGGTTCCAGCAACCATCTGATGGGCTCTTCAGCCCCATGGAGGTCCGAACTAATCATCTCCCCATGTGTACCAGACCACTTGGTACCTGTCCGTCGGGCATGGTCCTGCACATCAAAAACTTCGCCCTCCATGGGCTCATTAGTCCTTGGGATCATAGCAATGTCAATCATATTTCATCATTAATTTT
>SNQJ01S0158026.1:0-22060 GCA_010110895.2 Picea sitchensis
GATCTTCACAAACCCTTGTCAACTTGGCTAGTAAACCTAATGGCTAGGATAGGCTAGCACTTTTAGGTTTAGTTGGACTTATGACTGCCAACAATAATCCTTTGAAAGATAGGAGAACATTGTTGAGCTGAAGAGCTCCTTCAAGGAATTGCAGAAACCCTAATTCTGAAATTTCTACATAAATTAGCGAAACCTTAGAAACCCTAGGGCCAAAAAGTCAAAATGCTCGGAAATGCAATATGAAGCTTGTTGGAGGTGCGTTGAAGGAGGTCATACACTCCTATGGTAATTTTAGCCCCAACGTCCAAGTTCCAAGTGTTGAAACACTCAAAAGAAGAGGGTCGTATGAATTTTCTGGAAACCCTAGGAGGGTCGTACGGTTTTGCAGAAGAGAAGGGATGACTGGTAAAAGCTTGTAGCTTGTGCAATGGGTTCTTCAAGACCTATGCTCTGATACCATGTTGATTTTTCAATAAGCTAGGTTAAGCATGTAGTTCATTTCAATTTTTCATTTGTCTTAACCATAAACAAGAATGTTGCATCAACCAAGATCACAAGAAGAAACACCGTGCACAAGAACACAAGAAGTATCCTGGGAAACCCTTATCAACAAGGGAAGAAAACTCAGCCAAATCCTTTTCTATATTCTTCAAGATAAATACCTTCACCACCAATAGGACTTAGCACACAAGAGGGTGCTCAAACCCTAGAAGACTAGCGCCCAAGAGAGGTGTGCACTTTTCCCAAGAAGATGTACTTGCTGAAATTTTCAAACTTGTATGAAGGATATGATTCCACAATGGGGAATCTTCCTTTGCTTATATTAGACTTGTCCTATCAACAGAAGTGTCTATTGGCACAATAGGGCCGACCTCTCTAAGTCACATTATAATTAATATTAATCAGATTAATTATCTTTTACATTTATAATTAATCACATTAAGGTGGGGCCGACCTGTACCCTTTACATTACAATTAGGGTTACATACAGGTCTGACTCTTGAACAATATAGCAAGGGATCTGATACACCCACTAGTGCTCATCCACTGGGGGCACATCCATAGGGATGTCCATATCTCTGACTCATTGCATTGCACATAAGAAACAATTCTTCACACGTTCATCTGTGCTTGTCCACAGGCACGTCCACTAAACAAATCTTCTTTCCCACTGCGTCACACAGGGAGTCATCTGGAGTTTCTCGTCAACTCTGCTTCTCAGAGGAGGCTAATAAATCATCTTCATTTATGTTCTCATGACGATCACCCGGCACTTTGGGATTTCACAAGTTCACCTTGTGCTCAGCCACAAGCATGTCCAACTCAGCAAATCGTCTTTCCCACGGGATAATCATCTAGAGTTCTTCTCAACTCTCTGAATGGAGGAGGTCATCTCTACGTTCCAGATCTGTCTCAGATAGGAACCATGTACCCTTCTTAGGGGATTTCTCTCAGGTTTGTAAGCTGGACAAAGTCCCATATAGCTTCAATGATCCACATATCACAGGTTTGTAAGCTGGAGAATGTCTCACATAGTTGCAATCATCAACACTTAGCACACCCGGATTCAGTCCAGATTGAGCGATGGGACGGGTGCATTGCAAGCCCGAATACCATCAGCAAGTGCGCAAAGAGAGGGCGCCTTGGCCATCCAATTTCAGTCAAGGAAAGGAGTAATGGGAGGGCGTAGTAGCTGGCCCGAAATCCGTCAAAAGAGAACCGTGAGAAGGCGCACAAGGCAACCCACATCTTCAAGAAATGAGTAATGGAGGGCCCAATAGCTGGCCCGAAATCTGTCAAAACGAGCAGTGAGAGGACGCACAAGGCAACCCAATCTCTGTCAAGCAATGAGTAAAATAGAGGGTGCAATAGTTGGCCCGAAATATATCAAAACAAGCAGTGAGAGGGCGCACAAGGCAACCCAATCTCTGTCAAGCAATGAGTAAAATGGAAGGCACAATAACTGGCCCGAAATCTGTCAAAACGAGCAGTGAGAGGGCGCACAAGGAAACCCAATCTCTGTCAAGCAATGAGTAAAATGGAGGGCGCAATAGATGGCTGAGAGAAACTCATAAAAACGTTGGGCGAACTCTGAGGCAATCGCCACCTGGAGAAAGCATAAAAACAAATCGAGAAGGAACTCAGAGGGCATATTCCAGTCATAAAAACGCAGGTAAACCCCAAGCAATCGCAGAGAAATAAAAACGTGGGTAAACTCCAAGCAGATCGCAGAGAAAAATGCAGGGTAAGTTGGGTGAAAGTCGCTGAGTAAAAACGCAGAGGAGATAACAAGTTTCTGGATAATTTCGCAGCTCAGAGGATAGAAATGCATTTTTTTATTATTATTAATTAGGGATGTAAGCCTGGACTCCAGCTCTTGGCCGATAAAATCCCCTAATAAAATTGCTGAAAAATCCCTGAAGGTAAATTCGCCTCGGGAGATAACTTATGTAAATCGTTTGGAAGAAAGCACAAAAAGATGGGCAAAGATCGCTACATGAGAGGGAGCCCAATACTTAACAACTATATTGTTCTATGGACAAAATCAATCATTTGATAAAAACTCTAATAAGCATTCGAGGGCAGTGATCAGTAAATGTGTAAATGTGCAGTGGTTATGCATATAGATACATAATTATATTTTCGATAGTAGCAATTCATCAATCAAGTATTTACGAAACCATCCCGGATTTTGGAAAAGAAAGGGTTGAATCTCGCCACCAATGCAGTCGGTTCAAGGCCCAATAAACACAAAAATCTCTAAGCATTCCCTCACATTTTACACTACATAAGCATCCACCCAATGCACAGTTCAATTACAATTAACAATTGTAGTGAAAACTACAGCAAATTCAATTAAAAATTTCGATACAAAGGTCCTTATTTACCTCAACGCAGATTAACTACAATATTCATAAATTTTAAACAATAATACAAATGGAGTATCGTAACCAATAATTTGTCGTTGACGAGGTTGATATTGTCGAAGAACTCCAATCGAACTTGCGCCTAGCTCCTTTGCATGTCAGTCCAAGGACTTCACCAGTACCTCCCAGCCAATGCTAGGGTACTCTTCTTCCCCCATAGCCCCTCGAGCCGCAAAGGGGCCATGCACACACACAACGAGAAATCCTCTAGCTCCCAGCTTGCCTCGCAAGGTAGAGCCACCACTCTCTCTCAAGATAGGTATCCCAACTCTCACAAGTAAAACCAGTCAAAAATTATGTAGCATAACTATACCCAAAACCCCTGTGATCCATTTCTCATCTCAACCATTTGTTTTATAGAATTTCCCCATAACACATCCCCACTTGCACAATTAATTTGTTTTTTAATTTAAATAATTTATAATTGTTTCCCCCCCTACACTTGTCACCCTTTCCCCAAGTTGCACAAGTAAATACATATTATAATTTAATTTAAAAGTCAATTTATCTCACCCTTCCTAAAAGTGCTCCTTAATTCACTCATAGTTGTCTCTTTATTCCCTTTATTCCCATTAATGGTTGACGTCTTACTAAATCTGAGTTGACTTAAAATATGAATCTTCTTCTAGTTAGACTAGTGTTAACTAAACTCTAGATACCCTTCTATGCATACACATTCTTCCAGCTTTATTCATTTTTTACCTTAAATTCCAATTTGGTATTTTCTTGCACATAGGTGTATTAAATCAATCTTTAGGTTTATTTTATTTTTCTTAATTTCTCAATTTGATTTACCTCATTCCTATTTGATTTAGTTAATAATTAGTTTTAGTCTTCTTACCAACTTAGGCATAATCTTCGCATAGTCTTAGATTTTCATTTGGGGATTCGCAATTAATTAATTCAATCCTTAATTCATTAATTAATTAAATCCAACAATGCTTAAAAATTTTATAGGGTTTAATTATTTGCTCAAGGTTTTCTAGGTCACCTAGATTCATTGACTCAAGTTTTATTTCTACGACATGCCCTTCAAGACACACACCGTTCTCCAAGGGTGCCACTCACCTTTGACTAGTTTTGGTAGTTGTCCAACCCTTGGAGTCAGCACTCCATTGGGGCGACCTTGTGAGAGACTAAGGGCTTCTAATGAATAAGGACACTGTCTTATTGCGTGCCCCTTAGAAATATTTGTGAGTGACTGTCTCAGTCTGCCCTCATGACATCATGGATCTCTCGAACTAGGTAATCGTTAACCTACAATTCGAGCCACAGCAGGAGTGCTAGTAGGCTGTGACAGGGACTCTGCCACACCTCTCCCTCAATATCTGGTCTATGTGCATGGCCCATTTACTCCTTATGTGATTCAGATTAGCAAGCAATCGTTAGCCTGCATTCATCAAAGAAACATTGTTAATGATCCATATACAACATAATAATATATAATCAATCATATGTCTCAGTCTATCTTCACGGCATCGTGGATCTCTCAAACTAGGTAATCGTTAACCTACAATTTGAGCCATGGTGGGAGTGCTAGTAGGTTGTGACAGGAACTCTGCCACACCTCTCCCTCAATATATGGTCTATGTGCATGGCCCCTTTACTCCTTATGTGAGTCAGATTAGCAAACAATCGTCAGCCTGCATTCATCAACAAAATATTGTTAATGATCCATATACAACATCATAATATATAATCGATCATATGCCTCAGACTGCCCTCACGGCATCATGGATCTCTTGAACTAGGTAATCGTTCACCTACAATTCGAGCCACGACGGGAATTCTAGTAGGTTGTGACAGAGACTCTACCATACCTCTCCCTCAATATTCGGTCTATGTGCATAGCCCCTTTACTCCTTATGTGAGTCAAATTAGCAAACAATCATCAGCCTGCATTCATCAACGAAACATTGCTAATGATCCATATACAACATTATAATATATAATCGATCATATGTCACACATGCATAAATGAAATACTCAAACCAATACTATCCACTCCCTGACTCAATCTGGAGTCCAAGGAGGTCCATTGATGCCATCGGCATCCACAATCTGTCAAGTGTCCTGCACACTCGGGGAAAACTCGTCAATAGCATCTGTCAATACGCATATATCAATAACATCGAATCATAATCATCAACATCATCATAAAGATCCACAAGCAAAATATACAATCATGTACTATAATCGGATCACTTGCACATAAGTGCCCCCAAATAATAAGTCAATAACATGTGCTCGCAAGAGCGGGATGTTACAGGAACATACAAAATTACTTCACAATAAAATTTGGAAAACTTAGATGGATGACGAGCAATGGGATCTTATGTTGCTTATTGAAATAGTTGCCAAGGTGATGTTGACATTAAACTTATGAATTGAATCAAGCCTTGCAAATACACGTGGCATTGTGCACGGTTTGTCTATATTAAGTTTGTGATGGACATTATCGTTAATTTAAAATTTCAACATCTTGTGATTTTGGTCATACTTCACAACTATGTAAGTGTTATAAGTGTGTCGGTTATTTTTTATAGATATGTGAGTGTATTTTGTGTTAATGAATTTTTGAAATGTATTGAATGTTTGTTTGGCATCAATGATACAAACACTCCAAGTTTGATAAGATGTAGAACTTTTATGTATGAAGAAATGTGATTTGATCTTTTATAGTTTATTTTTCTAAGTTATCAAAATATTTAGCACATGTGATTATAAAAATTAATATTAAATAAACTCGTCTTAATAACAAATAAGAAAGTTAAAGAAATCCATCTTAAGAAGGTTATGAACATTAAGTATAGAGAATAATTTTTTTTTAAAAGAACAAAAACTTTAAATCCATTTAAGAGGGACAATGATAGAAAAAATGTTCTTCATTAATCTTTTCATTGGAATTAAAAATATCTCTATTAAAAAACATAGACGTACATTTATCAACACAATTAATTCAGAGCTAATTATTTTAATGAGTTTCAGGTAATTAGCCATAGGAACAACAATTTTACAATCACGATTACAACATGCATTATAACCCATTTATGTGATTAGGATGTTGTTTAAGATTTTGTACACTATGTTTTCATTAAGTTAGGTGTATAATAATTTTTTGGGGGGGGCGATGATAAGGTCCTCTTTAACCTACAAACCATCTAATTTAGCACATAAAACATTAACATTAGCCATGGGAACAATGATAAGGTCAACTTTAATTTAACTTCTCTCATTGCAATAACCATTTAGCACATAAAAGTCTTTACACAAAATGTCTTTAATGCATCTTTTTAAGTATGTATCAAACACATCTTGATTATTTTATATGCATGTGCACATAAAATATGCTTGTACTTAGTACACTACTTACTAGGTGCTATTATAGAAAAACAAAGATGCTTATACACATAAAAACCCTTTTATTAGTTTAATGTGTGACAATAAAGAAATTGTGAAGTGATGTTTTTTTCTCTTTGTTTTTCTAGTTTAATGCTTATGATGGTGCATCAAGGTTTGTTTTTTAAGATGATTATCATAATTGCTTTTAGATTTTTAGGACATAATGCTTACATTACCTACCAATTATTTTTGGAGGCGATTGGCATAATTTTGGATTTTCCGACACAATGTTTGTACAAGGCTTACATTACCTACCATCAATATTTTTACCAAACACAATAATTGTACAAGGCTTACATTACTTGTCATCAATAGTTTTACTTAGCATTTATTTCACATTTAATCACAAAGCATTCATCATTAATATCACAAATTGTGAATTTCCATCCGATGAAATTACTCATTGTGATTTACTCTAGGGGGATATTTGAACATTTTTTCTCATCGTTGAAGTAAATTTAAAGGGGAAGATTGGAATCTCTCTTAATTGTGCTAAAGTTGGAATTTACTTTGTGTTAATTATGGGTATGGCAACTGCAAAACAACACATTGAAGAGATAAGGAAGAATAAGTTGTGTATTAGGGAGAAGGAGAATGCACTAACAATAGACTTACACGATGTTATGAAACATTTGTCTACTGAATTATACACTAAAGGTGTCCATTTTTTAATGGAGTTAATCCATGTATTCAAGGAATTTAACGTAGTTTCTAAGTGTTTGTGTGTTTTATATTTTGATTTTCATGTTTAGTTTTCTTGCTTCCTCTCCAAGTTGTGCCCATTTAATGGCCTTCTCTTGGTTTATCATTGTTATGAGGTACAACATTAGATGGTAGATATGTCATTCATCATCAAAGTATTAATTGCAAAAATATCGTTAAATTGATGATATTAGTAAACACACACTTAGTATGTCCAAACATCAAGCCAAACATTTATTATAAGCATGGAATTTGTTTTCCAATAGTACACATGCAACCAACAACTTTATAAAACAAATGTCAAAATAAGCAACACATTTACATCAATTCCATTAAAAATCCAAAAATACAATTGCTTAATGATATTTTTCTTATGCCCCAAGGGGATATCTAAAAGTAGTCCCAATGCAAGTTGTCTTTGACAACATCAATTTCTAAATTCATTAATATATCCCCTACAATGAACAAAATATACTAGAAGAATAGTTAAAATCATCATATCAACAAAGTTAAAATCAATGAAGAGTAATATAATACTTCACCATCCCAACAACCATGTGCATCAAATGTATATATTCATTAATGTTTTATGTACAGTGAGTTCAATTATCGAATGAAATGTTAATTTTCAATTGTTTTGTATTTGCAAAAAAGAAAAGAAAAAGGATCCCATTCAACATATAAGATTGGACAACAAAGCAAAAAATGGTTTATTGCAAATTTTGTGAGTACTTAATGCATTTTCCTTACTTAAGATTGCATATTTGTCGTGATGTGTATATTTTGATTGATTTACAACCATCCATGGATGTTTTCCAATAGGTGCTAACATATAAAGAAGAGTTTTATTTTGTTCACAAAGACTGAAGGATTTGTATTCATAAAAAGGGTGTGACCTAGAGTGCCAAGTACAAAATGGAAAACCAAATACCAACACAAAATTTCGGTTGACCCAAAAAAACAAGTATCCAATTTCCTATCGTATCTTTGTTGTTTCTCCAAAATCTAATACTACTGCAAAACTGAACTAACTAAATACGGTAATAAATACCATTTATCCATAAAAACAAAACATAACTAATATATGGTAATGGTATCTTTGTGAACCTCCTCTTCATTTTCCTCTTGATTGTCCAAAGGTGTCATTGGAGCATTCAGGTCTGGGATTACAAACACCTCCCTTCTGGACCAGCAACCATTAATCGTAAGTGAATCAAAATTCCCCTTGGCAGAATGCAGTTGAATTGCTTCCAATTGACTCCTCAAAGAGACTACCTCATCTTGAAGTTGACCCACAAATGTAACACACCCACGATGGGGCATAAAAATTTTGTTCTCCTTGAGAGAACAATATCCTCATTAAGGGGTCTCTAATTCATTCTTCTCTCCCAGGGCTTTCCAGCCACGGCCTCCATGCTCCAAACTGAGCTCAGAACTGGAAAATACCCTCTTATAAGTCCTTTGGGTTCTTCCATTCCCCTTATACTTGCATATGATCGTGAGTTGTGACCAGACGCCAAAATAACAGGCACTAAGGCAACCACGGCACGAATTCCCCTGGAATGAAAATTCTCTGAAGTTCACAATCCGATGTTGCGTATCCTTGGGGATTTTCGATGGTCCTGATTCACTTCGGGACTTCAGCATTCGGAAGTTTCAAACATTCCTATGCCTTTCTCCTCTGAAGTACGTCGTACCCGGAGTTACAGATCGAGTGCCACGTGTCCCTTCGCAATCAACGGCTGTGATCCACTTCGGGACTCTGACGTTCAGGAGTTTCAAACATTCCCACGCCTTCTCTGAAGTGGCTATCTTCCAAAGTGGAAGACCTGCTGACATATGTCCTTAGCAAACAAATGGCTCAGATGAACTCTGGCTCTCCAGCCTTCCGGAATTCTTGTTCAACACACTCATGTTTCTCCCGGAGTGACTTTCTCCGAAATGGTAGATCTTCTGCCACGTGTCCTCCTCAAATCAACGGCTCTAGTCCACTTCAGCCTTCGGGAATCTCATCTCTCAACTTCTCCACGCTCACTTGCTCCAGGAGCGTTTCACCCGGAGTCCACGATATATTGACGCGTGTCCTCCCACAAATCGACGACCCCAAGCTACTTTGGTTATTCGGGCTTCAGAAGTTTCAAACTCTTATGCACTCATTCCTCCCAGAGTGCTTTCACCCGGATACAACGGATTTCCGCCATGAGTCCCTCTGGATCTGACGGTCGAGGTTCTCTTCGGCTCTTCAAGGTTCGGGAGTTTCAACTCCTGCGCACTCGTTCCTCCCAGAGTGCTTTCACCCGAATACAACGGATTTTCGCTACGCGTCCACATTACTTCGCTACTTCGTTCTTCGGGATTTTTGGCGTTACTAAGCCTCTATTCTCCTGAAGCGGTCAACACCAGACTGACTACCTCATAGATCTGATGGTCGGGATGGCTCCCAAGCATCCTCAGATCTAAGGCCCAGATTAACTTTGGGACTTCGGGTATTTTACCTCCCTTACGACAAACTTGCTCAATTCATCGAACTTGCGAAGTCCAAAGGACTCAAGGGGCTAACTCTCGTGCTCCTTCCCATATCCAATGGTCACAACGGACCTTGGCTCTTCCCGAACAAATCTCGTTCATTCTTCTTCCAAACAAAGGAACCTTGCCTTTCTATACTTCAATCTCGCTATCCTTCCTAAGCTTTGTTAGCTCTGAAAGGCTTAATAGCTTTGCGCTCTTCCTCTTGAACTTAACGCTTGGAAGAATTCTTCCACGCACCCCTTACGTTCATTCCTCAAGTCTAGGACTTAAGTGGTTCTCGGTATTTTCTTACCTCGCAGATAGCCTGTGCATATGTGCACTATCTCTCTTGAGCTTTAATAGACTCCTTCCTCTCAGGGACTCAGAATGACTAGGAGTGTCAACATGCATATGTGAAACTGTGCCCAAGGTCAACGAACTCACAGTTCGTGGCTCTAGCTTAAGCCACCACAGGGTTCAAGCATCTACGAGTACAAGTCATGTCCGAACCCTATAATTTCTTACTTGCCTAATTAAACAATCGAGCAGAAACAAAAGGGATACAGTATAACCATTAAGCAATCATGCACATCCCTAAAACATTCACAGTATATCCAATTTTATTACACAGTTACAACTCAATTATACAAGGTAGGAGAATACTTATCTAGTACAAGTTGCAGCCAACTAACTGACTGTGGGTGTGTGCCTTTCCACCCAACCATAGGCTCAGAGACATTCATTCTTAGCACTCTGGCCACCCCTGTTCCAAGCCATGATATCACTAGGGAATCTACGCCATATCTCAGAGAGATTCTCTCTGTCATAGCGACCCTGCAAGGTTTATCAGATGCTTCCTCAGCATCAATCTCACATTATGGTTCTTCAGGTCGTGTTCTCTACACTCCCTTTTGGTTTGTGCACCTCCTTCCGAGCTTGCGCCCTTGTCTGGTGTCTCCTCTCTTACCATTCCCCCATATGTATCTACAGGTCTCTGTGGTATTTCAGGCTGACGGCCCATGTTTCCATTCATGGGGGTGGTCGATTGTTCAACCACCAGTCCTTTCCTTCATTAACTGATTATTTCCTCTAGAGATATCATGGCTCGTACTTCAAGGCTTCACCCCCCAACAGTCAGTTATGGGAAATTTAACAATAATACATTTACATCGTCCACATGCCTTAGCACAGTAATCCTATTTTGTGATTAATTACAAGTTGGGGGAAACAGGGGTGTTACAATCCCCTCCCCCTTAAAAGGAACACCATCCTCGGTGTTCTTTCTCAATAACACCTGTTATGAATTCCTCATCCAGTTGCTTTAGAAATCTCGATCCTCTTTCATTGTCAGGTCCTTTCAATACTCTTAGCCTTTGTCACATGTCTTCAATAAATTCTTGGACAAGAAGCACATTAATCATAGTCTCATGTGAAAGCATTTTACTGTTGCATAAAATTTCTGGGAAAATTTCATAATCTAGCACAATAATTATCTGCGCGGTTTGTGGGTTTGTATCCACATGGTTGTCTTGTTATCCAGGCTCACTGTTTTTCCTTGACATACCCATTGTGTGCATGATCCCAATATTTTACAAGAACTATCAAGGTCTCATCTCCCTTGCAGTCACTCACCCTCCAGGCCCAAGTTCAGGCATCCCCTTCTTTGCTATACAGTCCCTTGGGTGATCCATCTTGCCTTGCCAAGGTTTTCTCGCATAGGAAGAACTACCCATACAAGAATTATCAAGGTCTCCTCTTCCTTACGGTCACTCACCCTCTAGGCTCAGGCTCAGGCATCCCCTTCTCTAGTATACAGTCCCTCGGGTGATCCAGCTTGCCTTGCAAGGTTTTATTGCACAGGAAGAATTCCAGAGACTTTATTGAGCCTTACAATCAAGGCATCCCTCAAACTTGCTTCGTTGAGGCATCCCTCGGGCTTGTGTTACCTCAACACAACATATTCTAGGCGATCATGGCTTACCACGGGGTTCTCATGGCTCAATAGTAGCCATTTTTCATGCTTTTACAAATTGACAGCCTTCATCTGTCTTTTCTGGACAGATCTTTTCTTCTCACCCATATCACAGGCATACAGAAATTCATGAGACATCATCATAAATTTTAAATTCAAAGTTTTCTGGTAAATCTGTCACCCACATATTTCCAAATTCCACACTTTATTTTCATATTTGTTCCACACATGAACCAGATTCATAATTATGGGACTTTCCTTCCCATAGCGGTTTGGCTCAAAAAACAATTGGTCTTCCTTATGGCTTACAATGCTGCCATATCCAAGACTCTTTCTTCCTTCAATTCATTCCTCAGCTAAACAAATTGTTAGTTCTCATGCACATTATATTTTCATCGCATACTTGCAGTGGCTCACAAACAATTTCAGAATTATGCATACTAACAATCCAATTCACTTTCTCAAAAAGGAAATACCATTCCTTGCAGTTTGGCTCAGCAGGCAATTGGTCTTCCTTATGGGCTTACAACACTGCCATATCCAAGACCCTTTTCCTCCTGCAGTTCATTCTTTACATAGCCAAACAAATTGTTAGTCTCTCATGCATCCATGTATATATGTGTGTGTGTGTGTGTGTATGTGTATTCAAAACCATGCATACTAACAGTTCATCACATCTACATAAACATAAAAAGGGGATCTCATTCCTTGCCTATGCCTCATTTCAACATACCAAACCTTTCAAAATGTAATTCAACATTTCAAAGGATTTTAACAAATGTTCCAATATTCATGGCCACATTCATACCTAATGCACTCTTGCATTGATTTCAAGTTTGTCACATTCTAAGACAGGTTCTTGGTCATGGTGTGTTGGAATTTAACCAACCTTTTCATCATATGGATTATTCATTTTCATTCATTCTTACAGCAAGACCATACTTCCTGCTATAGGTCAATCAAGATCCCAAATTGGTACACATGAAACTTAAAATCTTCGCATGAATGCACCCAAGAATTATGCCTTTATTAGTAACCAAGGCGCGAACACTCGTGGCCACCCAAGAAATTCTCTTTTCTTTAATACCTCTATAACTTAAGTAGAGTATTGGAATGTCCTCCTTCCTTAATGGGAAATCTATCGTCTTCCCTCTTATGTAAACATGCATTCCATGCAACGTGATAAATATGAGAACCCTGATTCCCATAGAACCAGTCCCCGCGACCATTGTCTAATTGTAGTGTGATAAACTCTATCTTCCTTGATTGGCCCAAAGGAACTTTGTTTTCTCTTCATGCGACCAAGAGCAGCGACCTCGTCTTTATTCTTTTCAGGCGCTATCCTTTCAGCTCCCATGTCCAGGCGTTATGATCCTGGCTTAACCCCTTGTCTCCAATTTGACAGTGAAGAGTTGTCTTCCCCCAGATCCAAAGGTTGCAAGGGATTGCAGAACCTCAACTTGATCGCAGTTTAATTCTCCTTTCGATCTCCCCAATGAATACGGGTCGTCTGATCTACGATCAGACCCAAAACTCAAAATAAAACTATATTGAGTTTAATTTACAGGTACATGTCCTGACATTAACCCGTGTGCATATACCTTCCCCACAATGAATACGGGTCATCGATCTTATCCCTAGATCGATTCTAAACCACACGATTCCAAATACAACAACCCCGGCATAGAAGTATTTGACCGAGAATTTAGACTGAGAGCAGAGCTTTGATTTTCCAAATTCAACCACATATCCCAATCACGGTACGAGTTTACATGGTATTAACGTGTGGGTTCCTTTCAAGTACACCCACCGATCGTTCACAAATCAACGGCTCACAGTGTTTACGGAATCCCCAATGTGTTCGCTCTATATCGGAGAGTTCAATCTCCGCAATCTGAAATGTGCTCGCCCAACTCTTTTAATCATGGTTGTTGATCATCCACCCCGATGAGGTCAACGGTGTTGGTTAATTGCAGGCCATGAACTAGCATGCCCGTTAATTCCGCCTTCACGCTCCGCAATCAATACGATCTGTCCGATCTACGATTAGACCCCAAACTCAAAAGAAAGTTATATTGAATTAAATTATGGGCACATGCTTCGTCGTTAACCCGTGTTCCCATTCAATTTTCGCAATGAATACGGGTCATTGATCTTATCGAACGACTGGTGTTTGATCCATTAACTCCAGTGGATCTTGAAATCGATCTGACGACTGAGATCGATTTCCTTCCGATGAACAGCTTGTGTTCACTTCCTCTTTCAGGTTCCTGATTAACCTGATTTGATCAGGGTTTTCTCTCGCGATCCTTCTCGATCTAGATCTGTAGTTGATACAAGGGATTTCTATGATCTCTTAGTAAAGGTTTTTGACCTTTTGAGTCAACAGAGATCATTTGGTTTAGATGCTCTTGCATCATATAATCAGTCTTCACTGCCAGAGGTTCACACCTCCATAATTCAAGTTCTCCTTCTCGAATCATACCCTACTTGGGTATCCATGGCATACAACTTCCCTTTCAAAATTTTGTGCATAACATGAGACAATGAAAAATATTTCAGAAGGGATTCTCACCCAATCTTTTCATACCTGTTCTTGGCTGCTAGCACCCTCTTTCTGATTTTTACCTTATCAACAATGCTTTAGGGGGATTCTTACGATCCTGTCAACAATATTTCGACCGTAGCCTTCCCATGGTCATCCTCTGCTTGAGGTTTTCCATCATTGGTAATTGTCTTCCTCAACAGTTCCAATTCCTTTTTATACACAACATGCATCCTTAGTTGGAATATCAATTAAAATGCATGTATCATCCATTCAAATCCATAAAACATCTTCAAAATGTCCTAGCATTTCCTTATGTTCTTCATCACATTATCCTCAAAGGTTTTCATGAATGCAATACAGACAGTTCTCAATTGTTTCTGTAGTAATACAATCGTCATCACTATGGTGTCAAAACATTTACCTTTATTAGTAAATTAGCTTTCTCATTCCAAAGGAAACATGACACATAGCAAAAAAGGAGTTAGGGGCTCTCCCCTTCTTCCAATTCTTTGCTTTTGCAACTTACTCCATGTTGGGATCTCCCTACTCCTTTCCTTGAGTAGCCTTGGTTAGACCTCACCCTAACCTTTTGGATACAGCAACATGCTTTAATAGTAAGTTTTGTGTTCATAGTGGATCATGAACCTGTGAATCCTTCACAATATCATTCGGTTCTCAGAGTGGTCAATATTCAGTTGTTAGTCTTCCTCTTACACATTTTATTTTAAAATGTAATTCAGGATTCTTATACAGACAAGCTTTGCAGCCCATTGCCCAAGCTTCCGCAATTATTAGGGTTGTGACTATGTTCTTCTGACAGAGTCCTTACACAGTTTCCTTCACATGGAACTTCTTCAGCATGCAACTTCCTCATTGCATATCCATCACTATATTTGATGGCCTCAACCTTGAATTAGCTTCAGCTTGTTAATAAGCATTCTTTAAGGGACATAGACATGCATTTCTGACATGCATTCCAGATTATGCATCCACACATATTCTAGTTTTTGTTAACTTACATCCATGATGTACTTAGCCATATTCATAATCATTTGCCTCTTATTATGACAACAGAGCATCCTTGCTCGTTTACTCTTTCATCTATTTGTACTGTATTTTCCTAGGGAGATGGAGCACATTCCCCTTAAGCTACCATTCAAAACAGAACTTTCATGACTCTTCAGAATGGAGTCAACCATGCATCCATGGTATTCATTCAATCTTGGCAAGTGCTATGCTTGCCTCACATTTCACTCATCGGGGCAACCATATTGGGCCTTTAGTATACTTATACTCTTACATCATACATGTGCATCACTTGCACATTTAATATCATTCGTACCTAACTGGTATTAATCTTATGCTTCATATCAAGAAGCTTCACAATGCATTAAATCCATGCACTCAAACATACACACACAACTAAGTATTCATCATTAGTGTTCTTTAGTTAGAGATTACAGTCGCTTACATGACTAATCTCATAGTTATAACTCATATTGATGTTGCCTTCTCTTTATGGGAATAACCAACCAGGGTCACTTTCCCTTTTATACTATAACAGCTGGCAAGAAAACCTTCTTGCCTCAACTTCTATAGGACTTTACCCATCTCACCTTTCCTATGGTCATGAGGAGTTATATACTTTGAGTTTAATATAAAGCAGTAATTATACTTCCAAGGATCCTACCTGATCCTATCAGATTCCTTTAAGCCCACAAAGGTATTAACCATTATATAATCATCCATCATCAGTGCATGAGGTTCCAACTGCCCATGCTTAGAGGTAGTGTTACGAACACCAGGTCATTTGTCCTTCGGGCTTTAGCTACCCTTGACAGAACCCTGCCACCTTCAACTATCCACATTCAAGTCTTATTATCAATGTTAATTAGTATATCCCTACTCCGGTAAGAGTAGTTATCACTTTGACAAAGGGTTAAAGAAATTCTTCTGCTGAAATTCAACAAGAATTCCCAAAATCATAGGTTCAATCTGTAGTCCTTCTCCTCAAGGAGTAAATGCAGATAACAATACCTCTTTATGCAACTTGTGCATGAGCCCAAGCAGGCCAAGTGTTGTAACCATGCTCTGATACAAATTTGTAACACACCCACGACGGGGCATAAAAATTTTGTTCTTCTTCAGAGAACAATATCCTCATTAAGGGGTCTTTATTTCATTCTGCTCTCCCAGGGCTTTCCAGCCACGGTCTCCATGCTCCAAATTGAGCTCAGAACTGAAAAATACCCTCTTCTAATTGCTTCATGTTCTTCCATTCCCCTTATACTTGCATATGATCGTGAGCTGTGACTAAACGCCAAAACAACAGGCATTAAGGCAACCACCACACGAATTCCCCCAAAATGACAATTCTTCGAAGTTCACAATCTGATGTCGTGTGTCCTTGGGGATTTTTGACGGTCTTGATTCCCTTCGGGACTTCAGAATTCAGAAGTTTCAAACATTCCTACGCCTTTTTCCTCTCAAGTACATCGTACCTTGAGTTACAGATCGAACTCCATGCGTCCCTTCGCAATCAACGGTTGTGATCCACTTCGGGACTCTGGCGTTCAGGAGTTTCAAACATTCCCATGCCTTCTTTGAAGTGGCTATCTTCTGGAGTGGAAGATCTATTGACACCTTTCCTTAGCAAACGGATGGCTTGGATGACCTTCGGCTCTCCGACCTTCAGGAGTTCTTGTTCAACACACTCTTGTTTCTCCCAGAGTGACTTTCTCTGAAATGGTAGATCTTATGCCACGTGTCCTCCTCAAATCAATGGCTCTAGTCCACTTCTGGACTTCGACCTTCGAGAATCTCAACTCTCAACTTCTCCACGCTCACTTGCTCCGGGATTGTTTCACCCGGAGTCCAAGATCTATTGACATGTTTCCTTCCACAGATCGACGCCCCCCATCTACTTCGGCTATTCGAGCTTCGGGAGTTTCAAAATCTTACGCAGTCATTCCTCCCAGAGTGCTTTCACCCGGATACAATGAATTTCCACCATGTGTCCCTCTGGATCTTATGGTCCAGGTTCTCTTCGGCTCTTCAGGCTTCGGGAGTTTCAACTCTTGCGCACTCGTTCCTCCCGGAGTGCTTTCACCCTAATACAACGGATTTCTGCCACAAGTCCACATTACTTCACTACTTCGTTCTTTGAAAGTTTTGGCATTACTAAGCCTCTATTCTCCCGAAACGGTCAACATCGGACTGACTACCTCATAGATCTGACAGTCGGGATGGATCCTGGGCATCCTCGGATCTAAGGCCTATATTAAATTCAGGACTTCGGGACTTCGGGGATTTTACCTCCCTTACGACGAACTTTCTCAATTCATCGCACTCACGAAGTCCAAAGGACTCAAGGGGTTAACTCTTACGCTCCTTTGCATATCCAACGATCACAACGGACCTTGGTTCTTCCCGAACAGATCTCGTTCGTTCATCTTCCAAACAAAGGAACCTTCCCTTTAGATAATTCAATCTCGCTATTCTTTCTGAGTTTTGTTAGCTATGAAAGGCTTAAGAGCTTTGTGCTCTTCCTATTGAACTTAACACTTGGAATAATTCTTCCGTGCAACCCTTACGCTCATTCCTCAACTCTAGGACTTATGTGGTTCTCAGTCTCTGCCTGCCTCGTAGAGAGCATGTGTATAAGTGCACTATCTCTCTAGAGCTTTAATAGACTCCTTCCTCCCAGGGACTCTGAATGACTAGGAGTGTCTACATGCATATGTGAAACTATGCCCAAGGTCGACGAACTCACAGTTTGTGGCTCTAGCTTAAGCCACCATAGGGTTCAAGCATCTATGAGTACAAGTCATGTCTGAAACCTATAATTTATTACTTGCCTAATTACACAATCGAGCAGAAATAAAAGGGATACAGTATAACCATTAAGCAATCATGCACATCCCTGAAACATTCACAATATATCCAATTTTATTACACATTTACAACTCAATTACACAAGGTAGGAGAATACTTATCTATCACAAGTTGCAACCAACTAACTAACTGTGGGTGTGTGCCTTTCCACCCAACCATAGGCTTAGAGGCATTCATTCTTAGCACTCTGGCCACCCCCATGCCAAGCCATAATATCACTATAGAATTTGTGCCATCTCTCATAGATACTCTCTTTGTCATAGCAACCCTCCGAGGTTTATCAAATGCTTCCTCAGCATCAAGATCGTGTTCTGGTTCTTCAGGTCATGTTCTCTACACTCCCTTTTGGTTCGTGCACCTCCTTCCGAGCTTGCGCCCTCGTTTGGTGTCTCCTTTATTACCATTCCCTTGTATGTATCTCACCTTCCTTCTTTAGGAAGGTTTCTGACCTATCATGTTCCTTCTATCATAAGGAAGCTTGAGTCTGCAGGTCTCTGTGGTACTTCGGGCTGACAACCCATGTTTCCATTCATGGGGGTGGTTGATTGTTCAACCACCAGTCCTTTCCTTCATTAATTGATTCTTTCCTATAGAGATATCATGGCTCATACTTCAATGCTTCACCCCCCAATAGTTAGTTATGGGCAATTTAACAATAATACATTTACATCGTCCACATGCCTTAGCACGGTAATCCTATTTTGTGATTAATTACAAGCTAGGGGAAACATGGGTGTTACAACAAAATCCTGGTGATGTACCAATATGTCCAAGACAAATGAGACCATAGAATTAAGAGAATTAACCGAAATGAGCAATCGTTGTTGTTTCATAAACTCATATTCTTTCATATCCACATCCTATTGACCATTTCTCACCTTGTTTGTCGTGACTTCATGATTACTCTAAGCCATCGTCTCTCTAATGATCAAACAACATTGTCTCACAACCAAAGTCTTGAAGCTAGCACTAGGTACAAACCCACTAATAAGCCCACCAATCCCAGACTAAAACACAAATAGAACCCAGAAAACCCAAGAAGCAACAAATAAAGAGATGAAGAAATGATGATCTCTCATTACCAATATGAATCCAATTATCACTGAACTTTCCATCGATGCATTTTCTAATTTAACATCATGTCTCCCATGCCATTTCAATTTGATGCATGTATCACTTACCTTGAATTCATTGTCTAGGCATGCACAGATATCTAAACATTTTATTAACATTGAATTATGTATGGGTTGTGAGTATATGTTGGAGTATCAATGGTTAATTGAACAATTTGTAAGTAGTTATGCTATTTTACTTCCTTTATTTTATAATTAATAGAACAACAAGAAACCTTTAATTATATCAATGCTTTGTTGTGGTGTATAAAACTCGTAGGAAACAAAGTATGGAGTGGAACCAACTTAACATATCTTAAGATATGGCATGAGGAATGGCTTCAAAAGAATGTGCATTGTTTATGAAGCAATCACTTCTATATTAGTATTCATTTTTATTTATGCAATCATGTATATTATATTATAAATGAAGATATATTCATTACACTTTATCTATATGTTTATAGATGGACCATGAAGAGGCACAATGACAAAACATTCCAAATAACCCAAGTACACTACTTTGTGCAAGTGATGAAAATATGAGGCATGCAAGCAGCTTGAGCAATGACAATAGTTCGAGCGACGAATGATGGTCATCGAAATTGAATGTTACAAGTTTTATATTTTGGAATGTTTGTCTAAGAAAATCAAACATGTTGTTTAATGTAGACATATTGTCTCGATTGGGTTGTGGCATGTCACCAATAATTGTAGCAATTATTTATTGACATTTTGAATATTGTGGACCTTTACGTTGTGCCATTTTGTTTAACAAAGGATCTCTTATTGATACATAACAAAATAAATTTATTATTCTATTGCGTTGTCCAGAGTCATAAAATGTTGTGTTATTGATTAAATATATGGATGGTTTACATTGTTACAATGAATAGAGGTGTAATCAGTTGGTATAATTGTTTAAATGATACAACAAATTAATTCAATGGTTATTTTCAAACGCAATAATTAAAATACAAAATCGATATTATTATAATAAAAAATGATTTATAATGATTAATTGACATTTTGATAAATAAATAAAAATAAGTTGTTGCATTTGCATACCGACAACATGGAAAAATTCAACATTGCAATATATCATTCATTGTATTTATTTGAACAAACTAGTGTGTTTTATACACATTTACATCATTGTGGTCATACATATTTACACACAATTGCAATAAAACTAAAATAAAAGCATTGGTGCTCTTAACAACAACAACAACAACAAACAAACCACTTCCTTCAACATTGTCGTTATTGCTATCATTATTGTTACAAGAACATACGGTGCACAAGTTGGTAGACATGTCAATGCTTTTACGTTTCAAGTACACACTCATGATTTGTTTGTATAAAATATGCATTTGGGCTTGACAACATATACAATGTGCACTATTACTTATAATAAACATGTTGCACCAGTGCTTATTATTTATATAAGTTCCCCTCTGCTTTCAATATCTAAAATACACATCGAGGTGTCTAAAGTATGTAGTACGCACAGCTACTTTGTGTTTGTGTTTTGAGGCACCGGTGTGTATCAGTACCTAGAGCACCTGTGCATTGTAAACATAAGTACAACACCAGTGTGCTTTATCAATTTAAGCACACTGTTAAAAAAACCTTCACTAGAACCTTCGACTACCTAGAATTTTTAGCTATAGTGAAAATCTGTTAAAACCTTTGCTACCAATAGTGAAGGTTCTTTTGATAATTTTTCCCAATCTTGTAACATTAAAAACCCTTGCTAAAAGTGTTTTTCTTGTAGTGAATGAAGTTATTTATATCAACTTCCTTATTTTAGAAGATCGTAATATTAGTTTTCATTTAGGATTGTGGACCCTTCAACATCATCTTAGCAATTTGGATAATCCACTCACTATTATTTGTTGATGGTGAGATCTACCACTTTGTGTGGTAATGTGGCCTTGACCCTTGTCCTTTCCTTGTGACATTGCACATAATAGGACAGAACAAAACATTACAAGAAATTGAACTTGAAAGTGAGCTTAGTTATCAACACTGACTTTGGAAATGGTATTGCTATTATGCTCCTAAAAACATCATTGGGAAAGATGCTAGAGATATGAGGGAACTATATTTGATGCCCATTGTAATAATTTGAAGCGATTATTTCTTGTTTGCATAGATTGGGAGACAAGGTTCGAGGCAATGGTTAAGTTATGGCTTAACATTTAGGTTGATTTGGAATGTGTTCAGATTTAGTATGCAAAATCATAATAAATGAAACCTACAAATGATGCTAACAAGGAGACTTGCAAAATAATTCTTCTTGGAAATGCTTCAAGGATGAAGCATTTTGGAGGAGGTAATATAATGGATATAAATCAAAATGGATATAATAACAAAGGTACTAATACTAATACTACTACAAATAATAATAATAAGAACTTTAAGTTAATAACAAAGAGCCTACTAATGAAAAATCATGTCTCTTCATAGAGATACCCCTTAAAATAGATTTGTATTCAGAGTTATACACATTGTAATCATCTTATCAATCATATAAATAATCCAATTTATTAGTATATTTCATAAACATCATTGTCTTTGTTGTGTATAATCACTTTTATGCTTGTTACAACATACCATCCACAAACAATTTTTCAAATTGATAGTGAATAGATGTTTGGAGGGTTATATTTGTTGTTACTCTTTGAAAAAACAATGCCATTGGGTCAAATCTCTTCCTATAGCATAATGGTGATACAATACAACCTCTCACACAACTATTGGTATTCCTGCATTCCAATCTCTTTGTGGATACCCACCTCCTAGTGTCACATCTTACTTATAGGGCCATGCAATGCTCTCACATATTGAGAAGACTTGGGAAACTTTACAAATACTTAAAGAAAACCTTCAAGTGGTCCAATATATGATGAAGCAATAGATAAATTAATATCACAATGAAAGGCAAATTGATGTGATGGATTGGTTATATCTATGACTCCATCCTATAAGC
>SNQJ01S0158027.1:2203-24656 GCA_010110895.2 Picea sitchensis
ATGCAGGCAAAGTACCTGCATCTTTTTGAAAATTTTGAAAATCTTGCAGAAGCTGTGTAAAGTTGCATTGAGGATAGTGCATAAATAAGGGGAGGGGAATTGTAATGTCCCCAAGGCTGAGCCCAGTTGTAAATATTGTTTACGAAATGAGTTGTAAAAACATTTTATAGGCTGGTGAGCCAAGTTTATATAAGTTGGTGGGCTTATGTGATTATTCGGCCAGAGAGCCTAAGTGTTGAAGGCCAAGAGCCTTATTTTGTACATGTATCTATGAAGAACATTAATAAAATTATAAACATCGCTGCATGCAGACCGACCACGATGAATGAGTGATGGGGGACTAAGCTTCCACAGAGTGGGCAAGGGATTAGGGGTTGGAAGGTGGGAAGAGGGACTAAGTGTTGAGCCTAGGGGCTTAAGTCCTAGGGAATAATATTTTAATATTATTCCAAAAAGACATGTGAATAATATGTTTTATCCTAAGTTATTTTTGGAAGGACAAGAAACTTCCAAATGGAAGGAACGCATGTTGAAGGAACGCATGCAATTGCATGGGTGACAAGTATCAACCCAGGCACATGCAAATAAAATGGCTAAGATGAGCCATGTTGGGGGTTCCTCCTCCATTCTACTCGACCGTTTGAACGTGAACGGTCTGAACTCTGCAAGAATACCTTGGTGCATCCCTAAAAGCCAAAAAGCCTATGTTGATTTCTGAGATAGACGGTACATCCTCTATTCTGAACCATCGAGCCTATGTCGACCCCTGCATGGATTGCTAGTCACGCGTCCCTGAGAAAACCAAAACCGTGAGTCTATTTTATGATTGTTGAGCCTGTTTGGGAAGCCTGTGCATGTTTTCCCAGTTGGTTGTTGTGGACACGCAGTGATGGATTGCGCGTGGTTTACTGGCCAGTGTAAGTCTGTGCTAAGCCTGTGTGTAACCTCTCTCTAGGTGAGGGAGATGATTGTTGTTGGAAGAGGCAAGTTGTCAAGCCTATGAGCAACTCTTTCCAAGTGAGAGATTTTGTTGGGAAGTGGTTTCTTCCAGAGAGTGTCCAACACTAGGTTCGGGCTCTGAGACTTCCTGATCCGGCCTGTTGCCGAGACCTAGAGAGGGAGGTGTAGCACCAATGGACTATGCTTGTGAAGGTGTATACTCTCGGGTGGAACAGGCATGTGGGGAATGAGATTCCGGGAGTAGTGGGCATAAGATGGCATCATGGGAAGAATCCTTCCAGTCATTCTGTGTTGTTTTCCCTGTAACCTCAACCTAGCCTAGGATTCCTTACCTTGGGGTGGAGCTTAGTCCCAGCTTGGGGGTGACCCACTGCTGAGCTTGATGAGCAGCGTGGTCTAAGGCTGGGAGGTTCATGGAAGGCCTGCATGTGGTTGGTGGAATTACCACCGTTTCAAAGATAAGTACCAGACGATGTTTTAATTATGTGTTGCATGTCTATGTATTTATATTTATCATGTATTCTGTTGTGCATATGAATGAATGTTAATTCCATGGATTATTTATGTCAGCAGTAATTTTGTGCTGACTCTGAGTTTAAATGTGTTTAACCTGTTTTAAATGCATGTTATTAATTAAGCATAAAATGATGTTGTTCCGCAAAGTAGCGTCTGCCCAGCTAGTGGGTTGGATAACGGTCGGGGGAGCGTTACAGAATGGTATCAGATCATTACAGTATGAAAGAGTGTTACAGGAGTTATGAAGTATAGTTTCTATATTGTCACTCGTAGTTGTTTTGAAAATGACACAACGTACAAAGAATGTTTCTACGTTATCCACACCTTGGGCCACGTGGAAGAAATATTCAATCCATTGGGTGTGACCTTGGGGGAAAGTCTTGAATCGAGATGATGTCACCTGATTCTCAACTCCTTTTTCTAGGCTAACTCCTAGCGAATCCAAGGGGGGTAGTCCCTAAAACAAGAATCTAAGGCTTAACTAACTAAGCACAATTATTGATCTAGGAGTTAATTTAAATACGCAAGATAAGCACTACTATTCTAACGACATAAATGGCATATAAATGAAATTGTTTATGATAGAGATATAAAGCATATAAAGTACTTGCACATAAATGGTATAACTTGAAAGAAAATACAAGTGCTTGAAAGTAAAATGATAAGCAATATAGAGACCAATGCCAATAATGTAAATATGCTTGTTGAAAGAAAGTGTTGCAAGTGTTCTTGGTAAATTTTATTATGAAGGGGTTTTTTTATTGAATTAGTGATTTAATTCATGATGTGGAAACATTTATATTTCCTCATAATATGAACCAAATTTGTAACAATGAAAAATAAGGAAGAAAATATGAAAAAGTGAAGGCTTCATAATTGACATGAGGTAAGCCATGATAACAATTTACAAAGTATCATGTCATTCATAAGATTAGTGCAATTAAAGTAATACAAGGCCACCATTGTGCCACAATGCACTACAATCTATTATTATACAACATAACAAAAATTCAATATTGTTGGCACACTTACTTACGAGAGGGGGGGTGAACCAATATAAGACTATTTTTACTTTCCTTATGATCTTTATCAATTTATTACTCTACCATCCATAAGCAGTTAATGAGATACATATAATCCACAATACATAGAGATTTAATGTGGAAACCCAAATGGGAGAGAACCATAATGTTTTTTTATAAAACCATGTAAGCACCAACCTATTGTTACAATGTTTGCAAACACCGACCTGTAGGATACACCAATCTCCTCAGTTGAGCACCAACTAAGCAATGCATGTAGGCACCAACCTAAAACTACAATATTTGAAAGCACAAACCTGTTAGAGAGATCAATCTCTTTAGTTGAGCACCAACTCAACAAGATCAACCTACTGGAGTCACCTATCTTACCATATGTTTGCTTCGAGTCTTCATCTGCACAATTATGTTGCTCTGTCTATGTTATCACGCCATTCTCCTTCAGTTCACAATATTCTTAATTTCATAAGTTCCTTAGACCTTTCACCTCCCAGGCACCCTTAGACAATTACATTATCTTCCTTTCATTCTCTGGCATCCTCAGGCCTCAGACCCTCAGAGCTTCTCTTCACACGATCCACTCTCACTCACTTTCTCACACAATTCAAAATGATCAAGGCATCATTTTTATAGTCTTCTTTCATCGAAGCTTTGTCCACATAAAAAAATAATATGCTTATTTGGTTGGATTCAGATATTTTACTTTCTGTGAAAATTGATTTGCAACACTCCTTCGATACCGATCAAAAACCACCTTTGGTTTGATGTGTGATATTCTCGTTGGTCCCTCGGTATATGAACTAATGTACAAATATCAATTGATCATCACATGATTCAAATCATGATCATTGATATGTTCTCTACCCACCAAAATAATAAAAACGGCCTCAACTCTAAGTAGTCGTCCGATCTTTCCATGTTTTGATCTCGTCTGTCATTTTATTCTTAGCATATCGAGACCATCGAATATTGGAACACACAACATAACACTCAATACTCAACAATCGTCTGATCAAATGAAGATTCAATCTCAATCGTTGATCTGTTTTCTTGATGGTTTACCACATCACTAAGTTATTGAATCCACCGGAACATCGAGACTACTAGACATACTAGGTTATTAAGCCATCGGGCCTTCTACCATGTTCCTTTATACTCTGCCTCAATTATTTATATCGGTCCACCAAGCACTAGAATCACTAGGCCATCGGCCCACCGGGCATCTAGGTCCTTCAACCATATTCCCTCAACCTTTTAACATGGTTTGAGATGGAACCTCACATGTGGAATTCTGATATCGGGCTATCGGGGTATCGACCCATCGACCTCCCATGACTTCACCACTTCAATAATCCATCCTTCCAGTATCTGATATCCGATATGGAACCTTGTATCCATGTTTCGACTACTATTTCTATCGTCCTGCTGGGCCATCAAGCCCCCAATACTTCAATACTTAAAACTTTCTCTCATTCATCTGATATGTGATATGACATGGCATGTGATGTGATATTTCACGTTGACTCCTTCTACGTGTACTAAATGACATGGATAGGTTACATCATCACCTCCTCTAGCTATGTTTGGATATCATGGTGTCTCGACACCATTATGTGGCCTAACACATGGCACTGACATAGACTCCCTCTACATCTAAGGCACTAACATGGAGTTGTCGTGGCAGATGACATGGAACTTCTGACATCATTGCATCCTCCATCCTTGTTCAGTCACTATGCTGACTTGGCACTTGACATGTGGCACTGTCATGGTTGTTTACATGGTTCTGACATGACACTAATCTCACTAGACAGATGGTGCTTATGTGGCATCTAATCTCTCCCACCAGGTATCGGGCCCCTGAGGCTTCAACATTGCACTAACACTCCATCCTACCAATATGACAATATGCCACCGAAAACTTTAAAAATGCATTTCAAGTTGTTACTCTGATATGTCGATATCAAATATGTTGGGCCCAACAACTAAAAGGTAACTCCATGCACAGGATTTTGTGGCTTGTTTTTTTTCATTCAACCTATATAAAATTTCTTTTGCAATATAAACCCTTCGAAATTGATTCTTCTTATGTATGTGGTATATTTTATTTTTTGTTATTTCCTCCTCTATGCTCTCAGACTTCAACTCCATCTCCTTGATTGTCGCTCAGACCTACAAATGGGATCAAATCGTCCATCTTCCAGTTGCACGACTTCTCCTTATGTATGTGCATCCCAAATTCACTTGGATCGACTCTTCACTGTCATCCTACCTTCATCACATCATCAAAACCTCCTCTAGATCCTCAGACCTTTGATTTCACTTCAACAGGGTTGTCTCATTCATCTTCAGAATGACTATTCATATGTAGTCCTCTTTCCTTCATAACTCATGGTAAATACATAGAGGCACACCAAATCATCAATGCATGTAATCATAGTCTCCCTCTATCTTTGACATCAATGACATTGATGACAATCAGTCTCCACCTACCTGTGATATCAATGACATCCATGATTGTCACAAGCATGTCTACCTTAGACATCAATGACAACACAATTTCCAACAATCTCCCCCTTTTTCATTGATGGAAACACTTAGTCATTTTGGTAATATCATTGATGGCAACACTTAGTCGTTTCAGTACTCCTTTTAGTCTGCACAATGTTTCTCTCATCTAACTTGACTGCCTCCTACAAGTATGTATTTCTGCAAATCTCCCCCTTTCTCTATACTCTCCCCCTTTGACATAATCTCAAAGGGATTTTCTCCCCCTTACGTTGTACTCTTTATTCTATGTTTTTCAACCAGTAACCTTCTTATCTTTGTGCAGCTCCCCCTAATCTTTTGCTCCTCCATGAATCTTTCATTACATTCTTGTTCTTTATTTGTAGGCTATTTTTGGAAAAACCATCTTCATCAATGACTTTTTAACATAATGAGTCACTTCATATACTCAACTACAAAAGATTGTATCAAAAAAATTAGGTATCAACATTACATCTTTATTTCTCAATTGTCCTTTTCTTCCAATTAATTGGAACACATAACGAAGAGATTCATAAATTTACTTTATGTGATAATTCTTTATAATTTTGGATCTTTTCCTTCCATTCTATTTTTGTTTTCCATCTGCAACTTATCACATCTCAATGAGATTTGATTCTTTAAGTTGTTGTATGCCTTTATGGCCTCTAATGGATCTTCCAACTTCTGATCTTCATCATGTGAGTCTACTTTTGCACACGACTCCATCATTTCTTCAGAATCTAATCCTTCCCAACACTCACAAAAAATTCATCAAGGGCTTCATCCTCTTTACTTTCCTTGTCACAACTTTAGATATTCCTAGTATTCATATTCTCTAATGTGTGTTAGTACAAATGCTATATGAACCTATCATTAATTCTTCCTTTGCTGAATTTTTTTTGTAAGAACCTCTTTGACTGCCCTATTTCCAGTGAATTTAGATATGTTGTAACAAGATGTCATTAGTTGTGAATTTTGTTGTCATAATAATCTTGTTTCAAAGGATATGACATGGACTACAAAGATTTCATAATGTTGTACATAAGCCCCATCAATCTACAATGTATTCTCTGAAAATTACCAACTGCAGGACCCTCCATAATTGTTGTATAACAAGACATAAAAAGATTGTTGATAATTGCACTACTCTATTGTTCAAAACATGCACATAGAGTTATTGTAACATCTACTATCATTAATACTCCATAAACCTCCAAAATTGTTGTCTTAAACTTCCTTCATCATTACTATAAAATTTGTCAGTCAGTGTGCTTGTTCAACATTGTTTTCAATGTCACAATGACATCATACTTGTGAATGACAAACATTTCAGCTTATTTCTAGTTGTTTATTTCTATTAGCCTTGTAGAGACTCAGTCCAGAGTTTAGAGAAAGAACTTGTTATAATCTACTTGCAGTGGTGATGTTGTTAAACTTGTTCCAATCTCTTCCTCTTTGAGTGTTTCAACTTCATGCCTCATCATTTCCTTTGCACAGACTTGTGTCTTGGGAACCTTCTTCTTTGCTCTATTTTATCATATGCCATATTACAACTGGAATAAATTATGAAACTTACTTTATCATACCTTCATGGATTTATTCAATCTTGTTGGATTATTTACTTGGATGCTTGAAGGATCTCTTTAACATATGCTTTTGTGATTGCTTAAACTAGTTGCAATCAATGCCGTCTTTCTCTTATCAACATTTGTTTACAATCATTCAAGACTAGTTCCTTTTCCTTCATAGCAACTTCATGATATTCTCCTACATGTCCCATCCTTTTCAAAAGTGTCTCCTTATATTTAGTAATATCAACTTCTTTTGCCTCTCTTATCAAGTTCACTTCATACATATTTTTGGGATGTTGATTTACTACCTTGGTATGATTGGCATTAAGAGAAACAACCCTATCTCCGCATGAAATCATTTTCCTGGTCACACCATTCACAAACCTTGGTCCACTAGTTGTGTGTCCTAGGCATCTATTTTATGCTAGGAGTGTAGTCTGCACCAGCAAGGATGTATTTTCTTCTTCTGGTTGTTTCCTCTTCCAAACTTTTGTAGTATCTTTATTTTGTTTGGTGATGGCATTATGCTCTTTGTTTTGTGCATACCAAGCTAGTTCATATTCTTCCTTATTTTATTTTTCTTCTTTTCTCTTCCATACCTTTTTGTATCCTTGTCTATAAAATTTTGTCATGTTTCTTATACAATCTCATGCTATGTGTCCATAGTTATTGCATTTGTAACATTCAACATTATCATGTAGGGGAGAAAATGGGTTGGAGTTTCTATCAACATACCCATGAAAACCTCTAGTCTTGTTGTTCATATGGTCATCCATGTAATTCTTGTGAAAGATTCTACTTCTATTTCTAATGCAATCATTTCTTCCATAAGCTCTACAATCTATTGCCTTATAACCAAAATTATTGCAAGAAAAACAATAACCGAGAAAGAGATTTTGATACCCGATTGTGAAGGGTCTTATTCGTGAAGCAACACTTATAAACACATCCTTATCTTTCTTGAGTTAAAAAATAGTCTTTTGGTAGTTATGATTTATTTCCTTGTTGTTGTCATTTCTGCAATTAGAGTGATCCAAGTGGATATTGATGGATGCCCATCTATTCCACTAGCTCAAATTACAATTTCAATCTTGGCAGTTTTTTTTACAGTTTTTCGGGTCCCAAACTTCTGGGTCGTTTTGAGGCCCTAAATGACGTTTTTTTTTACTTGGAAACACCCATTATTTATCCGTAGGGGTATTTTAGGCTATTTGGAATGTGTACTCCTCAACTAGACCTTTCTAGCGGGGTACCGAGTTCCCCAAACAAATATCGTATGCAAAATTTGTGCCCTAGGGAAGTTGTCATATCAATTACCCCCATCGAGGCCCACAAACCTTTTGGCCTTTCATCTTCCAGGGTTAGGGTTTTGGATGTTTAGGGTTTTCTCATTTATGGTTTATGTTAAAAAGGCCTTTGGAGCCTCATTGTAATCAACTTCTTGCGAATGAGCATAGCCAATACATCTCTCTTCAGAGATAAGTTACCACCATTCTAGTTAGCTTGTGTGCTTTGCATTTTACTGTCTTTCATATTTCAGATGGTCATTAATAGAATATAAGTTTTACTGCATTATTGTGTTCCTTGAAATATCTTTATGTATCTCCTTGTTATATCTCTGTTATATTTTTTCCTTCATGTCATTCTCAAAATAATATGGATCATGGATCTTTTAAGAACATTTGCATAGCTTTCGGGATTCTCTTCAATTTTATTTTATGGTGACTTAGGGTTTGCATCTTCTTCAAGGGTCTTATGATTATATTCATAACCAAGACCTGTTTTGATAAATGGTGACCTTTGACTGTTGAGAATGTTATCTAGAATTGCATAACTCTTTTCAAATTTTAAGTTTGTATTCAGCTGGGTGATTGTCTTTTCTAATTCTTTTCTTAGAGAGGTAACTTATGCTTCAAGTTTCTCACAATGTTCTTCATTTTCTTCTAGTTGTCTTTCTATCAATTCATCTATCCTTTTTTCCTCTTCTAATTGAGTTTCCAGGATAATAATGTTCTTCTTTGTTTCTTCAAGATCATGTTCCTCCTCTTCATATTTTGCAATTTATTTTTCTGCTTTCTATTCTTTTCTTTGAGTTTGTCTATTTCTTCTAAGGAACTAATGAGTTATGATTCAAGATCTACTTCTACATCAATCTTAGGATTGTCTTCTTCTATTGAATTTGTGTCTCTATTTTCTAGGACATAATTTTTTATTTCTAGACCCATGAAGAAAATCTCTTATGTTTCACTGCATCTGTCATCTAAAGAGATGTTATCCTCATTGGTATATATATTCTTCTTTTGTCGGTAGAAATTTATCCTCTTTTTAGTCTTGTCCTTCTTGTATTTTTTGAAGCTGGAATCTTCTTTTTAATTACTATTTATACTCTTTCCATAAGGAAATTTATCATAAAAGTGTCCTACTTTTCCACAATTAAAACATTTAAAGGGAGGCTTACCTTTGTATTTGTTTGATCCTCTCTTGAGTTTTCTGTCAAAGTTAGCTTCTTCAACATCTGATTCATTGTCTAAGATGTCATTTGTTTTGTATTCTTATGTCTTTATCTTGTTTGATGCCTTGAAGGTTGCTTCCTTCCTTGATGTCTTTGTTGGCTCATCTTGTTCTATCCTCATCTCATATGCAATGAGGATTCCATACAACTCATCCATTGTTAGATTGTCTAGGTCGTGAGTTTCTTGAATGGCAGATATACTGGGATTGAATATTGAGGGAAGTGACCTAAGCACTTTTTTCACAATGATGGTTTGTTTAATCTCTTCACCCAATCCTTGGATAATGTTGACAATCTCATACACACGAAGAAAATAGGTTGCAATACTTTCTTCTTCATTCATCTTAAGAGTATCAAATTGTCCTCTATGGGTTTGTAGTTTTTCCTTCTTTACCTTGTCATCCCCTTAATATATTCTTTGTAACTTGTCCCACAACTCTTTTTCTTAAGTACAATACATGAATTTGACAAATACTGAATCTTCCATACCATTCAGAATTATACCAACGGCCTTAGAGTTATTGTCACTAAGCCTCTTTCCAGTTGTATCTACAGATGGATTTGTTGGAGCTATGTAACCATTCTTAACTTCACTCCGAATGTCAAACCAAAGTGCCATCAAATAATGTTTCATTCTTATGATCCAAAATGCATAATTTGATCCACCAAATAATGGAGCTATGTTTGTAGAAAAACCTTCTTGTCTATCCATGTGTGTTGTAGGCATTCACCTTCCAATGGTTAGACGGTTCTGAAGGAACCTTCTCTGATACCAATTATTGGCACACTTACTTATTCTGGGGGGGGTCAATCAGTATAAGATTTATTTTAATTTTCTTACAATCTTTATCAATTTATTACTCTACCAACTTTAAGTAGTTAATGAGAAACATATAATCCACAATACACAGAAATTTAACGTGGAAACCCAAACGGGAGAAAACCAAAAAACTTTTTATAAAATCATGTAGGCACCAATCTATTATTACAATGTTTGCATGCACCAACCTACATCAGACACAAATCTCCCCAACTAAGCACCAACTCAGCAATGCCTATAGGAACCAACATACAACTACAATATTTGCATGCACCAACCTATTGGAGAAACAAGTCTCCTTAGCTGAGCACCAACTCAACAAGATCAACCTACTGGAGACACCAATCTTACCAAATCATTTCTTTGCTTCAAGTCTTCACCTACACATTTATGTTTCTCTATCTCTATTGTCACAACACTCTCCTTCAATTCAAAAGTTGCTTAATTTTAGAAGTTCCTTAGACCTTGCACCTCCTAGCCACCCTTAGACAATTACATTATCTTCCTTTTGTTCTCTATCATTCTCAGACCTCAAATCCTTAGAGATTCTCTTCACATGATCTACTCTCACTCACTTTCTCACACACTTCAAAATGATAAGGAAATCTTTTTTATAATGTTCCTTCATCGAAGCTTTGTCCACATATAAAAACAATATACTCATTTGGTTGGCTTCAAATATTTTTCTTTCCATGAAAATTGGGCTGCAACACTCCTTTCATATCGATCTCAAACCACCTTTGGTTTGATGTGCGATTTTCTCATTGGTCCCTCTCTATAAAATTAATGCACAAGTATCGTTGGATCACCCCCTTGAATCAAATCAAGCCCGTTGATATGTTCTTTGCCCACCAAAAGAAGCAACATGACCTCAACACTTAGTAGTCGTTCGATCTTTCCATGTTTTGATCTCATATGTCGATTTATTCTTACCATATCAGGAGCATTGGGTCTTGGAACACACAACATACCACTCAATACTCAACAATCGTCCGATTAGATTAAGATTCAATCTCAATTGTTGATTTGTTTGCTTGATGATTTATCGGATCACTGGGCTATTGGGTCGTCTAGGACATTGGGACTACCGGACCTACCGATTTATTAGGCCCCCATCCCTTCTACTTCATGCCTTTATATTCTGTCTCGATCTGATATATTGAGCCACTGGGCACCAGAATCACTGAGCCTCTAGGTCCTTCAACCATATGCCCTCAACCTTTTAACATGGTATGATATGGAACCTCGCATGTGGAACTTTGATACCGGGCTATCGAGGTATCATCCCATCGACCTCCTAGGATTTCACCACTTCAATACTCTAGAATTTCGATATTCAATATCCGATATGGAACCTTTTCTCCATGTTTCGACCACCAGGTCTATTGGCCTACTGGGCCATCGGGCCCCTCGAACTTCAACACTTCAAACTTTCTCTCATTCATCCAATATGTGATATGACATGGCAAGTGACATGGTCTTCCACGTTGACTCCTTCCGCATGTATTGGATGGCATGGATCTATTACATCATCACTTCCTTTGGCCCTGTTAGGATATCATGTTGACTCAACACTAGAATGTGGCTTGACACATGGCACTAATGTGGACTCCCTCTGCATTTGTGGCACTGATGTGGTGCTTTCGTGGTGAATGATGTGGAATTGTTGACATCATCAGGTCCTCCATCCTTGTTCGGTCACTATGTTGACTTGGTACTTGACACATGGCACTGTCTTGGTTTCTTACATGGTTCTAACGTGGAATCTCTATGATGTGGCATTAATCTCATTAGACACATGACACTAATGTGGCATCTGAGCTTTCCCACTATGTATCGGTCCCCTAGGCTTCAACACTGCATTGACGCTCCATCATGTCGATATCTGATATGATGATATTGGATCACTGGGGCACTGGGACCACCGGGCCACTAAGGTATCGGGCGATTGGGCCCCCATAAACTTTAACAATGCATTTCAAGTTATTACTTCGATATGTCTATATGAGATATGTTGGGCTCCACTACTAAAAGGTAACTTTGTGCACAGGGTTCTGTGGCTTATTTGTTTTCATTCAAGCTATATAAAATTGCTTTTGCAATATAAACCCTTTGAAATCGATTCTTCTTATGGATGTGGGATATTTTCGTCCTACCTTTAGCACATGCTCAACACCTCCTCTACATCCTCGGACCTTTGTTTTCACTTCAGCAAGGTTGTCTTGTTCATCTTATGATTAATTATTCATATGCAATCCTCTTGCCTTCATAACTCAGGGTAAATACACAGAGGTGCATTAACTCGTCAATACACATAGGCATAGTCTCCCTCTGTCTTTGACATCAATGACATTGATGACAGTGAGTCTCCACCTTCCTGTGACATCAATGACATCCATTACATCCATGATTGTCACAGTCATGTCTACCTTTGACATCAATGACAACACAGTTTCCAACAAATATTAATTAGTGGGTCATGCCCAAAAATTTAATACCCATATTAATATGTCATGGCAAGACACCTCTACAATTACTAAGCAATTAAGATGCATGATGTATCAATATTAAAATTAAACATTGGGTTGTTTTCTTTAGTGGTCTCATTCTCTAAGTCAATTCTCCTTGAGCATGACTTTGCATTGGTATTGGTTGGCACTCTAACACTTGAGCTCAACACAATGGATTTCAAATTTTTAAACAAAGATGAATGCTTTTATAACTCAAGTAAATTTTGTGACTTATTCTTTGAAGATTTTATTCATATTCAAAAGATTTTTTTGACTTTGGTGTGAGCCTATGGCTTAAAAATATTCAAAAAAAAAATTGACTTTGGTGTGAGCCTATGACTTAAATGTTTAAAGATATTTCATCATAGCATATAGAAAAATTGAGATAATATTGGTTTCTTTATTAGAAATTTCAAGGTTTTTTTTACGACAAGAAGAATCCCCAATAAAATGTAGGCATGATGAAGGCTTATTAACCATGGTGCCACTTGAATTTAGAATCACAAACTCATAGTCTTTTCACCTCCACGGCTTCATCAACGAAGTTTATGTGGTATCCTATAAGTTGTTTGTAAACGACAAATTAACATCAATGTGTTTGAATTTTATGGCTCTAATCTCCGCAACATGATATCGCACTAGGAATGGTCTTTGGGATTAATATTATTTACATGCATGCTTGCATCCTATGCAATGATTCTTTCCTTGAGAGTCATTGTTGGAGGGCACATTTTTAGACAAAACATTTTGTTATATATATATATATATATATATATGTGTGTGTGTGTGTGTGTGTGGTTAATCATTAAGGGTGCAAGGCAAATTCCAAAACTAACTATGGACATGTTTCTAACTACATTGGGATCGTTAGGTACCCTTTTATCAATGTCTCTAATTTCACCAAGTTGTACAAGGCCTACATGAAGGAAATGAAAAGGTGTCCTTTGTGACTAACTTTAAAGTGCAAAGTTGCAATGGGCTCATCACGGGGCAAATTGTTGGAGTTACTTCACACACACCTAGGGTTTATTTTTCCTAAGGTTTTTCCTTGTTTATTAATCATAATTAGTCATTATCCAGTCTCCTATATTTAGGGGAGAATATTCCACTTGGAGAATATTCTCTTTCAGTTGACACTTCAGTTTGACTAGTTGAATTGAGTTTAGATGATGCATTGGTTTTGTCACCATGCAACATTGGAATCATCACCATGCTAATGTGGACTTTACTTGGGATCATCACTAGACTAGCGCATTACCCTTGATTTCCCGAGTTAACTCCTCACTACTCTTTGTTCAATGAGTTAACTGAAGACTAGTTGACTAGTTAACTCAGCTAGGTGGCAGTTCACTCTTGTAACTACTTGAGAGACTAGACTAGGTGGCAGTTTACTCTTGTAACTGTTGGTGTGTGTCCAGGTCAATCTATACCACCACTATGGCTCATTAGTTACTCATGTATCCTATATCTATTGTAAATTATTCACTCTTTGAGTGTGGAATACAGTTAATGAGAATTCTTCCATTCTTTATCTCTTGCTTCTTCTTTCTCAATTTCTCTTTGCAAATGTGTGTAGTATTTTCTAGCTAGATCTATTCTGTGCAAGTTCAACACATTTACACAAGTAACATTTGATCAAGATTAAAATCTTGTCTTCATTATTTTTATCAAAAATGTTTTATCAATGCTTAATGTTCTCACATTGCAACAAATAAACAACCCAATTCTGGTTCAAGTATTTTGTGTTTCATGTTTCAATTATTAGAGATTGAACTCTATTTAGTACACACCCTTTATGTATATATAATAATTTATTAATTGTTGATTTTATATTTAATATTCATATTGAAAACTATACAATTTATTAAACATAAGTGTTTCGATAATGAATGGGAACATGATAAGATGGTTAAGCAAAAGCTTTAGTTTTTCAGTCTAATTGGAGTATTTGAGATCTTCACATTAAGTTAAAAGATTAGACATTATGAAATAGTTTGTAAATTTCTCATGAAAACAAAATCATTTTTCTTTATTTACCAAAAAAACAAGGAGTAGCAAAATCTCGAGAAGGCTATTATAGATAGTTTATGACTATGAAAATCATATAACACTGAAACACCTAAGCCCTTTCTCTACTCTCAGTGTTATCTACCCTTTATGAAGGATACCAACTCTCAATTTTTTAATTCTTTTACAATAACAYTTCCTTTGACTAAATTAATATAACGATATATACAATGGTTTGATAAAAAAWTGGATTCATGCATGCAACCTTCGTTAGCACTAGCAACAACTACTACAATTGCAATAAACTTATTGGTTTATGTGAAAACATTAGAGTACATAGAGCCACAAACCCATAAGTCCAGAGCAACATAAAACCGACTCTTAGGGAACCACAAGGCATAATGCCCAAGCATAAACACTAGGAAACAATCAAGCGAGCAATTGAGAGGGGCTCATCATTTGATTGGGCGTAGAGACCCAACCAATGACCCAAGGCTTGTCATCCACATGTGCTCCAAGTGATCATTAGTAGGCTCAAGATGCATCGAGTTCTCTAAAATGGCCAATGCTACTATTAGAAATAACGTGTCATGTATCGTTGGGGTAGGAGGTCAACTACGTCCATGCTCTCACCTCTCTCAAACCTATGAATGTACTTAATAATAAACCATGTTGTTACCTTGAAGAGAATGCACTCATTGGAGTTAGGTAGGGCCACGTGACTCCATGCTTATATTGCAAGGGGCTCCAACCCAAAAGTGCAACATTTGATGTAAATAAGCCATCTCCAACTAAATTTGTCCCACTTACATTGTATGTTGTAGGCATAGGCTCACACATGTTAGTGCGATGTCATACTATGAGAAAACTCATGATGACTCTTTACCATTGAACTAATACTTCATTGTGTTTCCTCCATAAAAGATGAAACACTTCAATGTGAATAAGCTTGTAGGCATATTTAAACTCTAAAATCTAGAGGAGAGAATCACCTAACATAGCAACATTCCATGAAATGGAGGCAAGTAGTTATTGCGAACTCATAGACGCCCACATAGTGTTGACTAGGGGACAAAACTATAATAGATTTTTTAAGGTCTCAAAGCACTTGCATTGGCAGCATTGTGAGTTTTGCACTCCTAAGTATGTTAATTTTGTATTCACATGCATACCTCCCATAATAAGAAACCATGCAAAGAAATCCTTCTTTGCCTTCAATGTTGGCTTTCAAAAGTTTCAAAGTCAAAACAACTGAGTTCTTTGCTTGGACTTAACTCTCAACAACCTTATAATGTTGACTTGATGCAAAGCCACTTGCAATTTAAATGAGGGTTATAAAACAACACTCGTTTTATTATCCATGCATTTAGGATGGAAAAATCTGAACTCCATCATATCTCAAGAGGTTGATATCATCATTAATTGTGCCCTTAGTATAACTTCAAGTTTCTTCAAGACGCACACTACTATTTCAAAACCAACGCTAACTATGTTACATATTCATGTTCTATTCCCACCCTCAAACTTTTTATATAACAAGTCCTTACACATTGTGTTCATGAAGGTAACTTGCCACACCCCATCCCATCGCTATACTCTTTAAAATAATGTAGCAACCTAATTGGTTAAGAACCCATCACTACACTGCTCACACTCCTCTTTGAAGTGTAGTAACAACAAACTCTTTGAAGTGAAGTAGTGGGGTAATTGATTAAGAACCCAAACTACTATGCTAGATAGTCAAGTTCCATTCTTGCCATGACCCTTACGGTTGTTTCAACACCCCGCCTTTCTTGTCGTTGCAAGTTCCCTTTGATGGGTGGACACGGTCTTGTGGTGGTCGCAAATCCTTGGATCCAACGAAGTTTCAATTTAAAAACAAACCATATAAGGAAGCATGGAAATTACCAAACGCGTTCTCATGTTAATGATAGTAACTGTTGCTCTCGAATCTCGGATATGTCGCAATGTAAATTGATGGAAACATGGGTTTGAACTTACACGTGAGAGAGGAGATTTTCCAATCTATTGTCCAATTGAAGTCCCACATGACTGAAATCTCTCGAGGAATCCCAGTCAAAGTGTGTTTAAATTACTACTGGTAACTGTTGATACTGGGCCCTTGCAGCAATCAGGACCGAAATTGCTCGTATTCTACTCCCACGCGTATTCATAGGACCGCTGCATTCCTCGTAATTTCTTTTGGCAAAGGAAAGTTCTTCGCAATATCGAGGCATCTTTCTCTGAATTTACAGTCTGCTGTGGGCTGTAAAGTTGAAGCTTCCAGGGACATGTCCGTGTCCTTGTCTCCAACAGTGCCACAGGCCGCCCTCTGCTCTTATTATCCAGAGTTGGTGTCCATTAGTGCCCGTGCGAGTTTTTTGGTAGCTTGGATTTCTTCGTTGGATTTGCAGTTTCCTAAGCCTTTCTAAAAGTACTTGTATTTTTTTTAGATATTTTGAATCATCCACTAGTAAGCGGGTGAACTATGATGATCAAACATTAGTAAGTGGCAGCTACCAAAGTGGTCAATAATTTGGTTGGTTAATAAGCATCCAGATCAAAATCAACACCCGAGGCTGTCGGAGAATCCACATCTTCATCCGAATTTATATTGTCCTCCAACTTTTTGAATTATTTGTAGATTGGTTCAACTCAAATCTAAGTTCTTTCAGGTCTGAAACAATGGCCAAGAAACGAGATTTAGAGAGTGTGGGCTGTGATGTTCCTTCGCCAGAAGAGAAACGCCCAAGATTACTCCCTAGTTTTTCCAGGTAAGCAGGAGAATATTTTGATTTTCCTTTCCTTTTAGCTTCTTTGCTTTCAATACATCTCTCAGTAGTATACTCAGTCATCAGGGCTTGTCAGAGAATTTAATTTGAATGGCATTTTGATAATGGGCTTTGGGTTTTGGTGTTGTAGTGTAATAGCTGATGCTACGAAGATGCAGAACTTGCAGAAGATTTTAGAGCCCCTAATTCGACGAGTGGTAAGATGGAATTCCTCTTTTCATAATTGGGACTTAGTGGTAAATTAATTGTTTTCTAAGTATCCAGTATACTAGCATTGTAGAGTATCCACTCTTAGTTAAAATTGTAGGGAATGAAACTAGAGTCCTGAATCAAAACTTGATTAAATTCGTTTTAGATTATTACTGGGATATAAAAAACTTGATTAAATTCGTTTTAGATTATTACTGGGATACTAAAATTYGATGGATAGAAGAGGACATGGCCAAGGACCAACATCATTAAGTAATTATAATTTATGTTATTGTTGAAATGGTAAAACTTGATGCATCATTAAGTAATTATAATTTATGTTATTGTTGAAATGGTAAAACTTGATGCATCATTAAGTAATTATAATGTATGTTATTGTTGAAATGGTAAAACTTGATGCATGGAATACTCTGTAAAGATGACATGWTTCAGTATGATTTATCATAATGTTGAAAAACTTGACTCAAAGAATGAYTCGCTGAAGCCAGAKCTTTRAGAGTTTCACTAGAACTAGACAAAAACTTGGCAAAAAGATTTGCATTTAAATCCATCAAAAGGAGGGTTTTCCTTTTCCTTKATGGCATTTATAWTTGAAGGCTGTGAGATTTTTTGGCATCTATATTCAAAGTCTGCTTGTTTTTCCATCCACCTGCAAGTTGGACTCTTTGGGCAGCATATAGCCAGTGTGTGACTTGCTAATCTGAGTTGTTTTTGGCAATGTCCTTGTTATGTTCCCCATCCTTAAAGTATCATGATAAACTAAAATACATACAATGTACACCAAATGTGAATGTGAAGCACAACTCTCAAAAAGATAACAGAGATGAGTTACACAACAAATCATAAATCAGCAGAACCTCCTCCAAATAACCCCAATAAATCCATATATCCAAATCATATACTCTTGCCTACAATAATGGTCATATGGACCTCTATATATACATATTCTATCCCATTGCACATGTATGCCCCCTATTATGTATACATTCTATCCCATATATGCTCCCCATAGGATCATAACATAGTATCCACTTCAAAAAGATTTGTCCTCAAAGATTTGCAGTTAAAGGTTTTACATGTGATGAAACCAAGTAATAGGAATTCCTTTTATTCTTGCTCTTTTGCTACCACCGATGATGATCAATTTGTCGAAATTCAATTCTTTTCAGTCTCAATCCTTGATCTTTGGTTGCTGCATTATTTTCTTTCCTTTGATTCCATGTGCTACTATTGTAACTACTCCAATTTGTTGTAGTTATTGGATTTTGATAATATCCTATTGAATAATGACTCTTTGATGCCTTATTCCATGAATATCACCGATTCTTCCATCTTCTTCCTAGGGAATGAGGATTTTGGCATATACCTTGTCTTTCATCTCTGCTTTTTTTGTGATTAGGATGTCGATAAGTGTTAAAATAAATGTTAGCTTATAATGGTCAACTAGATATTAAACTTAGGCATTAATAAAGTGGATTGACTCGACTTGATTGTAACCTATATAAGAAATCTTTCACTTTCTCATTTATATACAATACGGATAACTCTTTCAAGTTTTCTTGGTTTCTTTATATGCTCGATTTCCATAATATGGTATCAAAGCCCAACATTTTAGAAGTTGTATCAAGAGTCTCGGGCCTTTGAAAGACAAGGTTTCCACTCTTGCAACTTCAATATTTTCGAAGCCGTATCAAGAGTCTTGGGCCTTTGAAAGACAAGGTTTCCACTCTTGTGACTTCAGTAGTCTGGGTACCATAACGTTTATGTGAGCATGAAGACCTAGGGACTGCTGCCGGCAAAGACAGATTGAGGGATCACAACCATAGCACATTGAAGAGTCAAAAGGGTTTCATTGAAACCACGTGTTTTTACTCCCTTGTTGCAGTTTCAGGGAGGGAAGAATAGGTATTTTTCATTTGTTTCTTTGATTCAGTCTATTTTTCTGCACCCTTGTCTTGTATCTATGGCTTCATTGTCCAACGTCATGTTGGAAGGAAACCAGATATTCTATGGGAAGAACTATAATACATGGAAGCAACGTATGTTGGCCATTTTTTAGTATAGGTGTTTGTTAGATATCGTTCTCGGCTAGACAACTCGACCCACTGTTTGTTGAGATTTGGGTACCTTGGAAACTAGTCCCCTTGTGTTTGTGAGTCTCTAAACACAAAGGGGAGACTATTACCCTTGTACTTTACCTGTATGTTCTAATTTCACTTTGACATAGGAGATTTAAGTCAAAAGTGACATTTAATTCACTTTGCGGGCGAGTTAAAGAACATGAGGCAAACTAAGGAAACTTAAGAAAGTGGGTTTTCTAAGTGAGATTTTTGGATTAAATATCACCCATTGATTAGACATGGATAGATTGAATCTAGGCCATCGGTCTTTTAGGTTTGGCCAAGGAGAGGCTAAAGGAGGGAAAGGGTAAGTGAGGGCGCACACTTGTGTGGAGTTTTTGCTAGAAGAGGGGCGCACTAGAGCATAGTGCGCACTAAGCCAAGGAGGGAGGAGCTCTTGTGTAGAGGTTGCAAGGTTTAAGTCTAAGGCAAAGACAAAGGGAAAGGTTCAAGTCAAAGGCAAGAGGCAAGGAATAGGGCTAAGGGCTTAGCAAGAGAAGAAGGGTGCACCAAGGCAAAGGGCACCTTACTTCAAAGGGCTAGCAAGCACATCTTCAAGGGATTCCAAAGCATCCAAGTGTGGTTGCTATTGTACTAGGTTCACTTGTATATGTTTTCCTTGTTGTAACTTTTACTTTGAGATCTTCTATATTCATCTATCTCCAAACTAGTTTTCCCCGGGGGGGTTTATCCAAGGTCATGTTGACCAAAAATACTTGTGTCCAAATTTCATGCATGCTTAGAGTTTAAATTAGTAGTAGGAGCTTGTTAATATCCTAGAGGAGTGCTATATGTTTTGAGGTTTTCATGTACTAACTTTGGGTTACTAAAACTACTTGCAAGGGCACCTTAAAAGAGCATATATCCATCAATTTGAGGGAAGAATTCTTGGCAAATTTGAACAGACCTATTTGTTGTCCTAAAACAGCAGAAAGGTCAGATTTGGTTGATGAAACTTAGAGCCCAATAAGAGGTCAAAGACAGACCTGTTGGCCAACCCTCATAGTTCCTCAAATATCTACATGGCATCAGAGCCTTGGTGGCTAAGTTTTGCTGATTTGTAGAGCATTTAGTGGGCAGTTTTGTGGGACTGTTTTGGACATTTGTGGACAGCCTCTTTTCACACCTATGTTGATAGGAATGAGGTTGTACTCTCTTGCAGTGTGTAGCATCCGTTTGAGTTTCAGTGGACAGTCATGTTGGTGTCTCAGATGAGGGCAGAGGATAGGCTAGTAGGAGCTAGCAACTGGTCCCCTTGGAAGACCAGGATCCTATTCATCTTGGAGGATCTTGAACTATGGGATATAGTTCAAGCTCCTGTGGTTCTTCCTCCTATCACTGCTCCTTTGTTGGTAGCAGAGTTCAGGAAGAGGAACACCAAGGCTAAGAGCACTATTTGTGATGTGGTGAGAGACCATGCCATACCCCATTTGACTGGGAAGGACTATGCCTTTGAGATGTGGGCCTCATTGTGCAAGATTTACGAGAGTCCCAATCAGAACCGAAAGATGGTTCTGCAGGAGAAGCACAAGATCATTCAGATGCTCAATTTTGAGTCAATGACATCATACCTTGGTAGATTTACACAAACTCGAGATGAGTTGGCAACAGTCGGAGAAATTGTGGATTCGTACTTTTTGGTGAGGAAATCCTTAAATGGCTTCTCCAAACCTTGGGGTTCATTTGTACGAGGCATTGTGGCCAGGGAGGTCATGCCCAATTGGGTGAGACTCTGGGACGACTTTGTACAGGAGGAGCTGAGATGCAGCTCTGGGTCTTCGGGACAACAACGTATCTCTGAGGGTGATGAGGATCCTGCTCTTTGGTCAAAGGGCAAGAGGAAGGTTGGAAAGGGTGCTAGACAGGGTCCTAAGATGGGGGCCAAGCCACAAGAGAGTGGCAGTGGGTGAGAGAGAGACATGAACATAGTGAGATGCTTTGCTTGTGGAGATATGGGGCAATATACTGGACAGTGTCCCAAGAAGAAGAAGAAGCAACAAGATGGTACGCCAGCGAAAAAAAAGGAGGAGGAGTTCACTGCTCAGTTTGAGAGGGAGTGTGTTTTTGTCAATTGTTGTTTGTCATTTGATACACCATCCAATGGTTGGTGCGCAGATAGAGTTGAGGAGATCCCACAGATTGAGAGTGTTGTATCTCGTGGGACGCAGACTTAGTTTTCAAGGACACCATATTCAGGGGTGACTGGTCCACCCAGGATAGCTTCAGTTTCAGAGTTGTCGAGTAGGCAGACATTTGGTGCAGAGACTTCAGAGCATCAGAGATTGATGAGTGGGAGCAGGGCGCCAGAGAGGTTTGACTCTCACTTGGATATGGAGACGAGCAGATTAGGATTAGGTTCCACTTCAAGTGGAAGTCTCTTGGTGAGAGACCAAAGTGAGGATCTTGGTGAGATGACAAGATCCAGATACTCTTGGTGAGATGCCAAGAGAGAGACTCTTGGTGAGATGCCAAGAGGTGTGACTCTTGGTGAGATGCAAAGAGATGAGACTCTTGGTGAGATGCCAAGAGAAGTGACCTTTGGTGAGATGCTAAGAGGTAGAGACCTTTGGTGAGATGCCAATAGGTAGAAATCCTTGTTGAGATGCCAAGGTAGGGATCTTTGGTGAGATGCCAAGATCATGATCTTTGGTCGAGCATATCAGAGTCAGAGACCACTTTTGATGATCAAGGTACAACCATACTCACAGAGTATTTTCCAGCAAGCAACAGTGTCCACTGCAGGGACGAGAGAGGAGGGGTGAATGACGCTTTCCTCGGTAAGAGGGAGTGTTGAGATTTGGGTACCTTGGAAAGTGGTCCCCTTGTGTTTGTGAGTCTCTAAACACAAAGGGGGAGACTATTACCC
>SNQJ01S0158028.1:22070-35795 GCA_010110895.2 Picea sitchensis
AATTAATGGCATATTCTTCAAATATGGTGCTTTGTGAAAATAATAATCCTAATAAGTTTCTTTACTATTCTGTTTTGTGAAAATAATAATCCTAATAAGTTGCTTTACTATTCTCATTAGTTTTGTATTGTTTTTTATCTTTGGTGTTTGATTAATTGCAGATTCTCGTTTTGTGTATTGTTTTTTATCTTTGGTGTTTGATTAATTGCATATTCTCGTTTTGTGAAAATATTGATAGTAATAAGTTTATTTACTATTTTCATTAGTTTTGTATTGTTCTTTTATTTTAGTGTGGTAGAAATTTTACATTATCCCACTTTATTTCTTGCATATATATATATTTTTTACAACTTTAAAATGACATGAAAATATTGGAAAGTTGATTAAAAATAATAATTGTTATCGCTTATGTTCAAATATAGTGTTTCATTTGTTATTTATATACCTAAAAGATGAATAAGAATCCACTATCTCGCTTGAGGATGTGACCACACTTACCTATTTGCATGAGCATGCGGTTATACCAAATTTTCTTGCTATCTTTAATCTGAATTTATGTAAGGTTCCCTACTTAATATAGCAGTTTGACTTTTGAGTTTGTATCCCATTACACTCAAAAGGTCCTCCAAATTACTTTAGTAGAGTTGAGTCATTATCTTTATTTATGTTTAATTATGTCATCAAGGAACATTTTTTTCTTTCCTAATTTACCTTTAAAATATTNCAGTTTGACTTTTGAGTTTGTATCCCATTACACTCAAAAGGTCCTCCAAATTACTTTAGTAGAGTTGAGTCATTATCTTTATTTATGTTTAATTATGTCATCAAGGAACATTTTTTTCTTTCCTAATTTACCTTTAAAATATTTTGATGTTGAATTATTCCTAAGAGTAAATATAAAAATGTTTATGTGGAATTATTGCTTAAAATGGCTTTAAAAACTATGCAAGTGAAATTTTCATTATAGTTCTTGAACCACACACTTGTAGAGCTATGATCTCTCTTTCCAACTTATGTGAACTATTTTTTGTCTTATAAAAGGGATGTTCTTTGGTAAGATAAGAGACTTGCTTTTGGAGATATAACAATGTTATTCTAGTATTGGAAGCATAACCATACCCAACATGGGGCTTCCTTTTCGTGGAGGTTTTATGCCTAGGACTCGATATCAAATGCACTCTAGACCTATCCATAGTAGTGAAAATGTGATTGGAGGAATTTATCCATGTAGTAATATGACATATGGTGGGCTATAAAATTTTCAATTTGGAAACCTTAATTCTATCTCTACAACTCAATTGCAATTTTTTCGAAATGTTAAGATTTCCCCATCTAACATATTTTATGAATGATCTGACTAACCATGATCATTTATGGCATATTATCTCAAATAATTTTCCTTTAGACATACCAAAATTTAAGGGTAAACCTAGAGAATATCCATTGAACCACATTATGAATTTCCATCTTTGGTGCTCATCAATTTCATAAATTCTCATTGAATACATACAATCCTACACCATGTGAATAAATGGACTTAAGTCAAACATGGGAGAAACCATCTAGTCATCATTCATTGAGGTACACCTTTTCCAGATGTGAGGTGACCTGATAAGAATGATAATGTGATCGCAATGAGGCCCCTTCACCACCAGTAGGCCGTAAGGTCCACGTGCACTCACAGGATCTTCTTCTATTTCCCTATCGGGAAATCTGCACCCACAGTTCTCTTCGGCGCGATCTTCCCTTCTCTACTTTCGGAGAATCGGAACTCACGGCTTCGCAAGTTTGCTATCGATCACTAGGCTCTCGAATCCCCAAGACCTGATGGCCAGTCAAATCGCTGACTTTTACCCTGTCCTCTATTGGGGGACTTCGCTCTATCGCCACTTCGCTACTCGCGATACCAAGCCCTTTACTTTACCGACTCCCGACTCACGATATGCCGAAACTCCGATACGATCCTATCATGCTTTCGCTACTCGCAACCTCGCGTCTTTGTGACTTGGAGTACCCAATACTTGGGCTCTCACCCTGTGAACTTCCGAGTTCATGAGATCTCACGATCTCTGCCACCTATCTTCCACTCACTCCTGCGGTCCCACATGCTACCCTTTGGTTGTCGGGATATCGCATCTCGTGATATCGCAATTCTTGATGAAACCCCTTGCAGCTCCAGCTCACGAACCCCTGATACACGATATCTCGTGTAGATCTAACGGCCTCGGTGGCCTGGATCAATGACTCTACCCCTCCTGAGATCTAAACCTTCAGACGTTCGCGTCGTAATCTCCTTGCACCTCCGCAAGATCCAATGGCCATGGAACTTCGTGAAATCTCCTCAAGGGATTTCGACCGTTCGCTCCTACCTTTATGAATCCGCAAAATTGACGAAGTGTCTCCCTATTGAGTTCTTTCACCTGCTCACTAACCTACGACGCTTCCTCTCGAACTTTCCACGACATCTTCCCTACACTTACCCTTCCGTGAATTCGAAGGTCTATTCCTCCTGAGCTTCCCTGCAATTCTCAGTTACTTAGAAGGAACTTTGCACGCACTCCTTGCGGCAAACCTTCAACCTTGTCTAAGTGTTGAAGTCGCTCGACTCTGCGCACTCTTGCAGTACTAGTCTTTCAAAGCTTTGCTCAGGTTCGCAACCCTGAGGTCTTTCCTTGGCTTGCGCATTCCTTGCACGACACTGTGCTTAACTGTACCTTCGAGGGAATGAGAACAAAAATTATCTCTAATTGAACCCTTCTGTCGACGCACTCCTTGTGGACAATTCAACTACACTCCTTGTAGGAATCTTTTGGTTCAGTTAGAGAAACAATTGAAACTCATTTTATCTCCGTCTCAGACTTCAATTCAACCATGAAATCACATACATAGGATATAAAAGAAAATGCATGACAGGAAGCAAACACTCATGAGCATAATCATCAATACATAGAGAAATAACACATAACCATGAGATTGAATCAAAGCTTTCTTCTATTAATTCAATGTCTATACATGGGTGTTTTTCTTACAGTTCTCTGCATGCTCTTTTGCTCTTCCTGAATTGATAATAATACAATGTTACAAATGAGGGTGTCTATATCCGTTTTCCCTCTTGGACTCTAAAGCTATCAAATCTAGAATTAAAATCATATCTACCACCATTAACTAAATTAAATGTCGTTTATCTACCAAAGGATGCGAGTTATCCGCTCAAGGTCCATTTACAATGTACAAGTGCGCCACCTCTTAAATGACTTATTTAAGAAACGCGCAACCGTTTCCAAGGCAATTTCAAAATTTGCGCTAGCTTGTCCAGTTGTCTTCCGCTCCACGTTGGCTCGCTTGATGAGTTGGCGATGCTCCTGCATCACTCCCTGGATTGAAAAATTTCATGGGCTCCTGTCCATGAGCTCCTACATAGTTTGTCCATGCTTTTGTATCACTGCTTCGCTCTCCCAGCTGGCATCTTCCACTGGGTGGTTCTTCCACTTGACCAGATACTCGAAGTATTGCTCTCACCTGGTCTTCTTACCCACTCACTTGTCCAGTATGCATTACATTTGCGGCTTCTCTGCTATCAGCATCTGCTTCATCGACTGGAGCACTGGTTGCTCAGTTGCAGTCTCTACTTCTCCAGCCCTGTATGGATATAAATCTGTGATATTGAATATTGAAGATATCCCAATGCCATCCGACAACTCGATCTCGTAAGCATTTTCTCTAAATTTCTTCAGGACTCTGCATGGCCCAATTTTCTTCATCTTGAGCTTGTTGTATGTTCCCCTTGGGAACCTTTCCTTCCTCAAGTGTGCCAGAACTAGATCACCAACTTCAAACTGAAGTTGTCTCCGATGTTGATCTGCTCTGCGCTTATACTCGTGGTTTGATTTCAGCAGTCGCTCCTTCACTCTGCTGTGAAATTCTTTCATTTCCTTAGCAAACTCCTCTACACTAGCACTGCTAGTAGTAGTCTGTTATGAATCCTTCAGTTCAGAAACTCCTCTCGGATGCAGCCCATATACAACCTGAAATGGACTCTTCCATGTGATCCTATTCACAAAGTCATTGTATGCAAACTCTGCTTGTGGTAATATGCTATCCCAGCTGCTATGGTGCTCTTTCACCAAGCTCCTCAGCAAATCTCCCAGACTCCTATTGACCACTTCCGTCTGTCCATCCATCTGAGGATGATAAGAAGAACTAAACGCCAAATTAGTTCCTAGCTTCTTCCATAAGGTCCTCTAGAAATGCCCTATGAATTTTGTGTCTCTGTCTGAAACTATGCTTTTCAACAATCCATGAAGTCGAATGATCTCTTTGAAGAACAAATTTGCGATGTGAGTCGCATCGCTGGTTTTCTGGCATGGGATGAAATGTGCCATCTTGGAAAACCTGTCCACGACCACAAAGATGGAATCAAATCCTCTTTGAGTCCTTGGAAAACCCAATACAAAATCCATGTTGATCGCCTCCCATGGTCTCTCTGGTATGGGCAATGGCTGATAAAAACCCGCATTCTTCTTTCTCCCCTTCGAATGTCGGCAAACTCTACATCTGTCAACAAATCTCTTGACTTATGACCACATCCCTGGCCAAAAGTAAGACTCGCTCAGCTTCGCGAATGTTTTGTCATGGCCAAAATGTCCTGCTAATCCACCACTGTGTTTCTCCTTTAACAAGTTCTCCCTCATGGAGCAATTTGGAATACACAGTTGATTGCNCTCTTTGAAGAACAAATTTGCGATGTGAGTCGCATCGCTGGTTTTCTGGCATGGGATGAAATGTGCCATCTTGGAAAACCTGTCCACGACCACAAAGACGAAATCAAATCCTCTTTGAGTCCTTGGAAAACCCAATACAAAATCCATGTTGATCGCCTCCCATGGTCTCTCTGGTATGGGCAATGGCTGATAAAAACCCGCATTCTTCTTTCTCCCCTTCGAATGTTGGCAAACTCTACATCTGTCAACAAATCTCTTGACTTCTGACCACATCCCTGGCCAAAAGTAAGACTCGCTCAGCTTCGCGAATGTTTTGTCATGGCCAAAATGTCCTGCTAATCCACCACTGTGTTTCTCCTTTAACAAGTTCTCCCTCATGGAGCAATTTGGAATACACAGTTGATTGCCTCTTAACAACAATCCCTCCTGGATCATATAATCTATCCACAGTCTCTTGTCTCTGAGAACTGGATTCTCGGCTGCTTCATATGCTTCTCCAAAATATGCATCTCCTGGGTACATGTCCCTGAGATTTTCAAAACCCAATGTTTTGACTCGGAATTCCTGCAGCAACAAACACTTCCTGCTCAACGCATCAACCACTTTGTTAGAAGTACCTGAAATATGCTTAGTCACAAATGTGAAATTATGCATATACTCTACCCATTTTGCATGTTTCTGATTCAACTTCTCTTGTTGACTCACAAACTCTAATGAATGATTATCACTATACAATACAAATTCTTTCGGGATCAGGTAATGCCTCCACTTCTTCAACACCTGTATGATAGCATAAAATTCTTTATCATACGTGGAGTATTTAAGTTTCGCCTCATCTAGTTTCTCACTGAAATATGCAACTAGTCTGTCTTCCTAACTCAAGACCGCTCCTATGGCAAATCCACTTGCATCACATTTCACTTGAAATGTCTTCTGGAAATCTGGTAACACCAAAACCAGTTGTTCCATGATCTTTCGCTTCAACAGATTGAAGCTCTTCTCAGCCTCTGCTATCCAGTGAAAATATTTATGTCACTTCTTCACTGTATCCATCATTGTTGCGCTAATTCCACTGAAATTCCTGATGAATTTCTGGTAGAAACTAGCCAAACCATGAAAACTCCTCACCTCGAAAATATTTCTCGGTGATGGCCAATTCTTAATTACTTCCACTTTATCCAGATCCATCTTTAATTCATTTATCGAAATAACAAAACCCAAGTAAATGAGCTCTGTCTTCATAAATGAGGATTTCTTCATGTTGATTAACAGTTTCTCCTGCTATAGCTTCCTCATCACAATGGATAAATGCTTCAAGTGTTCAGCCTCTGATTTACCGTAAATCAGTATGTCATCCAAATAAACAATGACAAACTTCCCGATGAATTCCTTTAGAACTTCAATCATCAACCTCCTAAAGGTACTTGGCGCATTCGTCAAGCTAAATGTCATGACTAACCACTCATACAGTCCTTCGTTTGTCTTGAAGGCTGTCTTCCACTCATCGCCTTCTCTCATGCGAATTTGGTGATATCCGCTTTTCAAATCTATCTTTGAAAAGTACTTTTCCCCTCTCAGGCAATCCATCAGGTCATCCATTCTCGGTAGTGGAAACCTGTACCTGATGGTTATTTTGTTGATTGCTCTTGAATCGGTACACATCCTCCAGCCTCCATCCTTCTTTGGACTGAGTACTGTCGGAACAACACATGGGCTCAAGATTTCTCTGACTAACCCTTTATCCAACAAATCCTGGACCTACCTCTTGACCTCTTCATCTTCTTGTGGCATCAATATGTACATAGCTTTGTTCGGAAAATTAGCTCTTGGTATGAGATCAATGTGATGACTCACACTTCTCATCGGTGGCAACGAACGAGGTAATTCGTCCACAATGATGTCAGCGAACTCTTCCAGCAATTCCTGAATCTCTTCTGGTAGATCATCCACTCTTGTGCTAGTCAGAACAATCCTCGGTTTTCTGACCACGAAGAATTGTGGATCTTCCTTCTTCTCCATCTCCGTAAGAAGCTTCTTCCCACTCATGAGAAGTATTGTGTTGCTTACTTCCGGTTTCACCTCCTTATCCTTTATCGAAAGCAACCTGTGTGTCCTCCCATCCTTCTCTAAAGTATATGTGTTCATTCTCTGATCATGAACCACATTTTTGTCATATTGCCATGGTCTACCCAGCAATAAATGGCATACATCCATAGGAATGACATCACAGAGTACTTTATCATTATATCCTCCTATCTTGAATTCAACTAAACACTGTTCAGTGACACTTACCTGATGTCCCTTCTGTAGCCATGAAACTTTGTATGGACTCGGGTGATCAGTTGTCTCCAGCTCTAACTTTTCTACCATATTGGTTGAAACGAGATTAGTCGTGCTACCGCTGTCCACGATAACCTTACATACCCAATCCTTGGTCTTGCAAGCTGTTCTGAAAAGTCTGGTCCTTTGAGTTGAGTCCTCCACCTCCTTCCTGAGTGTTAAGAGAACTTTACGCATCATCAGTGACCTTCCACCTTCTGTATCTTCGGCCTCAGCATCCCGCTTCTATGCTTCGGTGATGTGAGCTTCTCCTCCATCCTTCTTTTTCTTTGGACACTCGAATGACCTGTGCCCAATTTTCCCACATGTGAAACGTGTGATGACGCCACCTCTTCCTCTTCCTCTACCTCTGGTATGAGGAAAAGTGTTTGCGTCAGCATAATATCCCCTCTGTTCATTATGCTACCCTCTCTGTGAGGTCCCACTTTTTTCTACTTTACCCTAAGGTTTCTTCCATTCCTCCTTGGGCTTCTGGTATTTCTCCTGGGCAACTACCTTGCCTCTGGGTTGACTTTTTCCTTTCCCTCGTTGGCCTTGCTTACAACTCAACTTCTCTTCTTCTTTCAGAGCCATTTGATAAGCATCCTCCACCGTCCCGATGGTAACCATTCTTAATTCATCCTGAATGTCGTATCTCAGACCATTCAGATATCTAGCAACTTTCTCATCATCGCTCTCCCGATGACCTGCTTTGATGTTCAGGCGATAGAATTCCTCAGTGTATTCTTTCACTGTCATCAGCTTCTGTCTCAGGTTCTGCATCCTCCTGAATAGAGTAATTTGATAGTGTCTAGGGATGAACTTTGCCTTCATCTTTGCAATCATTCGATCCCAAATCTTGATCTTCTTCTTGCCCTTGCAGTGTCTGTCAGCTTGTAGCTCGTCCCACCACAATGCTGCATGCCCTTTCAATCTCGTGACTGCATGTCTAACCTTCTTATCCTCTTCGATGTCTTCATAATCGAATTAGGTATCAAGAGCTCTAATCCAATCTAGTAGCTCTTATGTATCCAAGTTTCCCTCATAAACTGGAATATCCATCTTCGCTCTCCCACCCATCCTGGCAATAGCTTTAATCAATCGCTCAGTTGATGCATCTTTGACTGCAACTTCCTCCTCGCGTTCAGCCTCAATTTCACTGTCGGAATCACTGAGATCCCTTGCACTAGCTGTGCGTCTTTGAGTTGTCTCCATCTCTTCAAGTCTTGCTCGAAGATCACGCATCTGTCTCTCCATTTCTGGATTTCCTGCTAGCTTGCCTCTTCTTCCCACCTCCCTGTCCTCTGGATCAAGTGATTGTCTTTCTCTCCTCGGCGGCATGGTCAATTTCCTTTCTCTCTACTATATAAAACAAAGAGATAATTCCCTCTCTAATACCACTTGATCGCAACGCGGCCCCTTCACCACCTGCAGGTCGTAAGGTCCACGCGCACTCATAGGATCTTCTTCTTCTCAACCCGAAGAACTCCAAGGTTCTTCTATTTCCCTATCGGGAAATCTGCACCCACAGTTCTCTTCGGTGCGATCCTCCCTTCTTTACTTTCGGAGGATCGAAACTCGCAGCTTCGCAAGTTCGCTATCGATCACTGGGGTCTCGAATCCTCGAGACCCGATGGCCAGTCAAATCGTTGACTTTTCCCCTGTCCTCTATTGGGACTTCTCTCTATCGCGACTTCTCTACTCGCGATACCAAGCCCTTTACATTACCGAATCCCGACTCGCGATATGTCGAAACTCAGATACGATCCTATCGTGCTTTCGCTACTCGCAACCTTGCATCTTCGTGACTTGGAGTACCCAATACTTGGGCTCTCACCCTGCGAACTTCCGAGTTCGCGAGATCTCTCGATCTCTGCCACCTGTCTTCCACTCACTCCTGCGGTCCCACATGCTACCCTTTGGTTGTCGGGATATCGCGTCTCGCAATATCGCAATTCTTGATGAAACCCCTTGCAGCTCTAGCTCATGAACCCCCGATACACGATATCTCATTTAGATCTAACGGCCTCGGTGGCCTTGATCAACGAATCTACCCCTCCTGAGCTCCAAACCTTCATACCTTCGTGTCGTAATCTCCTTGCACCTCCGCAAGATCCAATTCCCATGGAACTTCACGAAATCTCCTCAAGGGATTTCGACCGTCCGCTCTTACCTTTATGAATCTATGAAATTGACGAAGTGTCTCGCTATTGAGTTCTTTCTCCTACTCACTAACCTGTGACGCTTCCTCTCAGACTTTCCATGGAAGCTTCCCTGCACTTACCCTTCTGTGAATTTGAAGGTCTATTCCTCCTGAGCTTCCCTGCAATTCTCAATTACTTAGAAGGAACTTTTCACGCACTCCTTGCGGAAAACCTTCAACCTTGTCTAAGTGTTGAAGTCTCTCGACTCTACACACTCCTGCAGCATCAGTATTTCAAAGATTTTCTCAGGTTCGCAACCCTGAGGCTTTTCCTTGGCCTACGCACTCCTTGCACGACACTGTGCTTAACTGTACCTTTGAGGAAATGAGAACAAAAGTTATCTCTAATTGAACCCTTCTGTCGACGCACTCCTTGTGGACAATTCAACTTCACTCCTTGGAGGAATCCTCTGGTTCATTTAGAGAAACAATTGAAACTCATTCTATCTCCCTCTCAGACTTCAATTCAACCATGAAATCACATACACAACATATAAAAGCAAATGCATGACAGGAAGAAAACACTCATGAGCATAATCATCAATACACAGAGAAATAACACATAACCATGAGATTGAATCAAAGCTTTCTTCTATTAATTCAATGTCTGTACATGGGTGTTTTTCTTATAGTTCTCTGCATGCTCTTATGCTCTTCTTGAATTGATAATAATACAATGTTACAAATGAGGGTGTCTATATCCGTTTTCCCTCTTGGACTCTAAAGCTATCAAATCTAGAATTAAAATCCTATCTACCACCATTAACTAAATTAAATGTCATTTATCTACGAAAGGACGAGAGTCATCTGCTCAAGGTCCATTTACAATGTACAAGTGTGCCACCTCTTAAATGACTTATTTAAGAAACGCGCAACAGTTTCCAAGGCAATTTCAAAATTTGCGTTGGCTTGTCCAGCTCTCTTCCACTCCACGTTGGCTCGCTTGATGAGTTGGTGATGCTCCTGCATCATAATGGGTACCAAGTTATAGAAGAACATTCTAGCCAGTGTCAATAGATGTGGTGAGGGAAAGAACTAGTAGAATCTACTAATTATGATTCATTGTTTTATACCACTTGATGATTGCAAGGGAATGCACAAATGATGACTGCAAGCCCCAATGTACTATAACATTTTCTAATTCTACCTCCTATATAATGAGTTGACATCAATAGGAGAAGACTTATCAATGATAAGGAAGTTATGAGTCCTTTCACATTGGCATAAGGAGAAAAGCATTGGAAATGATAATGAAATCAGCACAATGCAAAATAGGCAATGGATAAAATGGATGGTCAAGACATCTCGAGAAAGGTTGAAATAGGTTAAAAAATCCTGACAATAGAAGTGGTGAATCCACTTGAGATAAATTCTTATAATTTCTCCATTTTGTGTTGGTTTAATTAATATTTTCACCATAAATTTTGATCGTGGAATTGATTCTGGGCATGTATTATACAATGCAAAGGTATTGAGGGGATATAAAACTTTTCTATTATACATTTTCTTATATTCCATATTGTTTGTACAATGCATGCATTTTTTTACTACTAGGAATTTCTTTCGGCATATAGAATACATGTTAGGAGAAAATTGACATTTGTCCACAAACTTTGATCCTAAAATCCATTTTGTGTTTGTCTCATACCATTGCAAAGGTATCACTAATATATACAAAAATTATATTATGTGTTTTTTATAATACCCTTGTTTCCCGAGTCTATAAATATATTTGTGATTATTTTCAAAACCAGGAATGGATTGGTTATGTGTAAACTTAGAAAGAGAATGAGCCTTTGATGAGGATGTGATGTAAATATATTCCATTTTAATATACAAATGTGTATGGAAAATGTTGACTAATTGTTGAAGGTGATTCCTATACAGATTATGGTACCATGAGAAGGAATGGTGAGGGAAAATAATATTGGTTGAGATGACCCTGTCGAGCAATATTTTGTCGGATTTAAATACGATTAGACCTGGGACTATCCTTTGTTCCATATAATTTTCTTAACAGTTTAGCTAGTGGTTAAGAAGTATTCCTCAAGAGTTAATGAGGGGACGTGAAGAGTAACCATCTAGAAACTTTTGATATGATCCACAACATTTGGGTGTGGAAGGTAAGAAAGACTAGGATAGAAAGAGGGGTGCAAATGCTTGGGTCTAGAGACCCACTCTTAGAAAGAGGAATGGGGGAGATTTCTTTGGTTAGGATCGAAATAGAGAGGAAGTGGAAAATAAGAGAAAACTTTATCCCTTGTTGTTTTCTGAGTAAAAGAAGAAAGTCATCTCATGGAATCATACTCTCGCTAGGGGGTGGGGAATTGTGGAGATATCAAGTGCATTTGTTCCTATGTTTGGGTGGAAAGAGGCACACCCTTCAACAATTTTCATCCCTTTATATCTTTCAGATAAGTATATTATGCGCTCAATCTATGCAAATGATTGAGTTCAACTATAATACACCAACATATCTTTAGTGGTATGAATTTGGTCTTTTGTTAAATGATAGTTGATAAATTCATATGATGAGGAGGAATATACTCCTGAAAAATATTATGTTGATGTCTTTACTTACTTAAGGTCTTCGTTTTCCTGTGAAAATTTATTGTAGGAAAATTTTTGAGACATTGAGTAGCCACAAAGGGCTAATTGGGTATTTTCAGCCTATTTGGGGGATATATATATATATATACACACACACACACACATGCACACATGAACACGCGTGCACACACGTGCATGTGCACACACACACACACACACACACACACACACACATATATATATTAGGCAATAGTAATGAAGATTTAATAGTGAAAGTCTTCACAAAACATCTAGAGACGACAATATATAATTTCTTTTATTATGATAGTTACTCCCTATATTACTGAATCCCTAGATCAATTTGGGAGGATTCTTGTCCAATGGTTAAAATATTAGGTCCTAAGATACTCTTGGAAGGATACAACTTGCATCAATATTTTTGTGTTGAATAATTGTGGAAAGAATTTTGAGAGGAATAATGTGTCGTGATTCTCCTTAAAAGGCCAAAGAAGGCCCATAGATCTTATGTATCCTTTGAATCCTGGAAGGGAATATTTGGAAGGATTGAGGTCCCATTTAAGGGTCTAAGAGTATAAAGAGTATAATACTATTTAATAGAAGGAACCTGCAAAGGGTGACAATATCGAACTACGCTTTTTAAACATTTAAACTTAAAGAGAAAACCTCAAAGAATTAACCATCATTTTACTGGATGGTGGAAGAGTGCTATATGTCTGATCAAACCAGGTATTTGGGAGTCGAGAATAGGATAATGATACCTAGGATATCATATCCATGGAGTATTGGGTGATCCTTTGTGGGATTGTGAGAAAACGCTGACAAGATGATACCTAGGAGAAGGGTTCTGACTCTCAGTTCCAACCCTATACCATTTCATGAATAAGTGCCAAAACACTTTTGATGGGTTCCTTCCAACCATAGTTGTCGAATCTGGGAGAAACAAAATATCAACCATTAACCCTAGAGGATTAACACTTAGCATCCCGGGATATTAGACTCATGTACATTGGCCATGCCTTTCTCTACCTTTGAGGACCTTCATATCCTGGAAAAATGTGTCATGTAGTAGTTTTTCCATGTGGTGCATAGTAGTCAATCCACGTGTCATGATGTGGGAGATGCCATGTTTCGAGTGAATCCACAGTTTATGTCTGGAGATATTTGCCAGATTGGAAGACATGATGATGTCAGTGGACACATATTAACACTGTAACATCATGGTCGACTTATGTTTTGACGTTTCACATCAAGATCATGTCATGTTGAGTCCACATGTCGATTCCACATGTTGATCATGGACCCAATTAGGTGTAGAGGACTAGGATTAGCACTTTAAATTATCATCCATTAGATCTATGGTTTGAGAGATCTCATTCATTAATCTCATAATATAAGGGCACGAGGGAGTTTGCATCTTAGGGTACAAGAGAACTGGACCCCAACAGACTTCCAATTCTAATTCCTTTCAGAAGACCTAGTATCATGGTACCCAATGGACAAGGTTCCCTCATAGGATTCCTACCTACGTTATCCACAAAATTAATGACGTCATGATGATGAGAAGTGTATGTGTAACCATTTTCATGTCTAGGTGTTACATGTTTCAGTAGTTGGCTTGTTGATCAATAAAGTATGCACCCTATTGGTCTTAGAATTTTTCACAACTTCTTTTAGTCTCACTCGTCAGATTCAAGCATTGAGGAAATCCCATATATATTGTGGAAAAATATTAGGAGGGATACCAGTGCCGAGGGAACTGGAGTATCAGGACCCCAAGATATTCTCATGTTCATTTTCCTTTGAGAGAGCCTCTATGTCTTGACAACCAGTGGGTCGATGACTAGAACATCGACTATTGAGGGAGACAAGATAGGAAGTATGTGGTGCTAGTGAAGCTCAATGGGTTGATAG